>JAZGTJ010002441.1:25124-42412 GCA_036877575.1 Botia almorhae
TAAACTGTGAGTGACTGATGCAGCTTACATGTTTAATGCAATAATGCTTCAACAGCAGACAAAACCACAATACTTACCATGGGGAGCAGCTAACTACTGTTACTGACAGTACTAACTTAACTTGACAGCAGTGACACGAGAGGGGGCTCAAGGAAATACAGATATAGTATATATAATATACTATATAGATATAGTATACTCTAACGTGTAAGAAATGTATATTCAATGTAAATTGATACATATGACTTACATATGGTTAGTAAACTACTCTGAAGTGAAAGTGACCTATTTGTCAGATATGGTAACCCATACCCAAAATGTGACCCCTGCATTTAACCCATCACTGGTGAGGAGTGAACACACACACAGAGCAGTGGGCAGCACATTACTGCACCTGGGGAGCAATCGGGGGTTAGGTGCCTTAACCCCCAATGGGCACTTCAGTTGCAACCCCCCCCAGTGCTGGAATCGAATCTGATTACAAGTCCAACTAACTAACCCGTAGGCCACAACTGCCCCTCTGTACCACAAATACAGACATCTTACTAGATTGTATTGGTTAGTTTTATAAACAATGTACAATTGACTTGAGTAAAGCTAACTTAAAACAATGAAGTACACTGTAAATAGGTTGGAAGAAATAGGTGGATGAAACAGGGTCATAAAACGTCAAGTAAACATTTTTTGTAAATTCTAGACACAGGGTCCCTTTATTGAGTATGCTAGAATATAACCCAATTTAAAAAATTTTTTTAGTTTTCTTTAACCACAACATAATTCACGGTTACATTTGTGTTTTGATGACTTGACTATTGTTCTGTGAAACTATTATTAGTATTTGCAGTAAGTGAAATTTCAAAAATATATCACTCATTATCGCACTTCATTGACTTGAAACCTCCTCCAGCTTTCAGCATTCATTAATTCCAGGGAAGTCTCGCGGTGCGCAGCCTCTCACACCTCTTGCTTTTGTCAGTCTGCTACAATTCCGCTACATGCACCGCGTCAGAAACGCGTCGAGCTTTGCGCGATCGCTCCTCATATCTACACATGCGGGGCTGAATTGAGTTTGGCACTCGCGGCGGATTGCGTGCGGAGTTTTATTCGGATTGTGCGTCATTTCTGCGTTTCCACCCAAGCAATATGGCAACACCAGCCGCTGTAAATCCATCGGGTGAGTACAGATGATGTGATTATGCTTTAAAACGATATGTATGTGATGTGAAAGAGAAGTAAAACTCGCGTAAGTACGCGATGTTTTCGTGTTTTCGTGGCAACAAAAGGAAGTACAGCCCTTTACTTTACATAGCCCCCCTCCCCCACACATGTAACAACGGCGACGTTTCAATGTTACAAGACGTTGCAACAATAATATGACGTCAATATTGCGCGTCGTTGTGCGTGACCGTGGGAATATTGTTCCGATTTAATGCTAAGATAAAATGTAATACATTCGGCTTTATTCTGTTCTGGCTTGTTGCTAATGCAAATTAGATGCTGAATACATTTACCACAGTACGTGATTTGATTTGCTTGATACGGAACCATTGTGAATGCATGCGAAACGCTGCATGTGGGACTGGATTGGGGATGTTGGGTTTGAGCGCTTACATGTTTAAGTGGGAAATGTGTGTACGTTTTTAGATCAGATGGTTTATTTTGTCTGCTGATTACTGGTTTGAAACCCACAGAGAGATCACTTCTGTATTCACTACTTGTGGATCACTGGAATAATGGGGGAAGGCTATCATGAGTTCACACAAGTAACTTTATTTAACTTTACATATGTGTAATAAACATATTTCATTCCAAACATATTGCTTCCTAGAGTATTGTGCCTTATTAGACCAAAAATTCGTGCGCATAAAAACAACACGCGCGTGGCCGATACCTGCGCGGAAACTGCAGTGGCCCGGAAACGGTGCTGTGACGAGCCCTCGCTCGCTCGGGGGTGTAAAAGTTAAACAGTACGAGATGTCGGTCATGGGTTTCCTCCCGAGTGGACAGGCGTGTAGTTTTACGTACGAGGTGGATACATAGATGCGTTACTAGCTTTGTGGATAAGTACATCGCCATCATACCTAAGTCATTAAAACCCCCAAGATAAACCGAATGCACTGCTAATATCAGAGCTTTTTCTACTAAAGTATTTAAGTGAGGTTGTAAAAAGAGCGACAGAGTTCATTAAATGTTGAATTAATTGGTCACCCCTTATGTATACTGCACACATCCCTGGTGCATTACAGATCCGACACGACCACCAGAGCTGAACAAGGGCACACTAGGGATGCTTGGGATGCTCGTCAGCCTGGGTTTCACATCTTTCAGTCTCCTTCACAGTCTCAAATCACTGCAAAAACTGAGTCTGCACTTTCTTTACATAACTCCATTCTGAAATATAAGTGTTCTCAGGCTAGACACGGTTGATTGGTACCGTGCCCGGGCTGGATTTTCCCCCCTCCCCTGCTGGTCTGCTCTTACACTTGCACATTAAGTTCTGAGTCATAGCACGCTTACATCATTAACAATGCAACTATATGCATTTATATGAAATTTGGTATATGTATCAGCCTTGTTGACCCAAACAACTTTCACATTGACCCCCATTTGTGTATTTTCTGAAAAGTTTAAATCCTCATTTTTGTGGTTTTGCACTTGGTAGCTTTACCCACTGTGAAATCTGCCCAATAACTGTGCACAAACTATGTGGTTGTGATCATGTCACCTGACAGGGACTTGACAGACAGCTTGTGGCTTTACACTTGGTTAATATACAGTGTAATATTACTGCATTTATACACAAGGTGTAAATGAGACTGACTGTAACAGTATTTTTGTCTTTTAGAAATGGACACGGATCTGCTTGGGCCGGTATCAATGCCAGGCGCTGTGGTAGGTGCAGGCCAAGTCACGATGGTGGGCACCATGCCAGGACGAGGTGGCAAGCGGAGATCAGCAGGGTAAGAAATATCTCTAAGCAACATGTCATGTTCACAGTTCTGATGCTCGTCTAATTTTGCTGATCACGGTTCAACTCTGTGTCCAGTTAAAAATATAGTTATAAATGTAAAAACATAGTTAAAAATGGCAGTTGTCTCAAAACAAAAATATTGATTAAATAATTTGCCTGTATATTATTTTGTGTATGGATACGTTTATGGTGTGTGTACATTTAGAAAATGTTTTTCTCTTTTGTAATGATGGAAGCCCAGCAATTACTATAAATATGTAAAAATCCAGCAACAACAAAAGCTGAAAAAGTCATGAAAATTCATTTCTGTGGTAATAGGTGCCGGTATAGAGATCTATCAGTACTGCTGAGCTCAGATCAGTTTTGACAAAACAAACCTTTCACTAGAAGCATTTAGTTTTTCTGAAGTGCTGCATTTGTGTTCAGTGCACATTTAATATATTGTCCACCAACAGGAGTTTCCATTGAAAACACACTTTACCTGCCCACACAGTAACATTAGAAAGGCTTTATTCTGTTCTCTAGCTATGAGATTGTCCTCTTTCATGTATCATTTGAGACCTTAGTTGGAGTAGACGCCATATTAAATTTGATATAAATCAAAGTAAGTCTATCCAGTTCAGAAATCATGGCTTGTTAAAACTAAATATGATCTGAGATGCTCCACCAATCCATCTACAAGAACACATTTTGAAGTATGGCTGTATATTAGATTTTTTTTTAATAAAAGTTATTAAATAAAATGTTGTGGAATGCAGCTATGCCAAACAATTGTGTGAATAATTGTATTTGGTTTGCCTTTCTGTGCAGAATGGATTTTGATGATGAGGATGGAGAGGGACCCAGCAAATTTTCAAGGTGGAAGTTTTTAACAATCTAATTAAAAAATCAGCTTTTAGTAGTGAATCGAGTCGGTACTTTCTCCTCCAAATACTGTAAACTAGTTTTGTTCCTTTTTAATTTTATTATCAACTTGGTACGGATGTATTAGTATCTATGACATCGTTAATTAATAACTGTGCAGTACATGTTCTTTTTAATGAGTACACACATTTTTTGCTGTGCTTCACTCATGTTAATAATAGACACACTGTTCTTCTGTACACACAGAGAGAACCACAGTGAGATCGAGCGTCGCCGGCGTAACAAGATGACCCAGTACATCACAGAGCTGTCGGACATGGTGCCCACCTGCAGTGCATTGGCAAGAAAACCAGACAAGCTAACAATCCTGCGTATGGCGGTCTCACACATGAAGTCCATGAGAGGAACGGGGAACACATCGACCAGTGGTGCTTACAAACCTTCCTTTCTTACCGAGCAGGTTAGTGGAGAAACATCTCCCTCCATCATCTTCATTTACAAATGATCTCAATGATGAATTAAATGACTCTCACAGGATTTAGCTCTAGAGCCCAGCTCAGATTTTGCAATGGACATAAAGGGGTTGAGCAACCACATTATTAATAATATTATAATGTTAATCAGTTGATTTCACTATAAACTGCTCAGAGAAATGTTGAATTATAAAATAGGTTGAATAGTGCAATTGACAATTTCGATTTCTTTAACATTTCTTGACTTATGAGTTTCTGCCGGGAGTTTACAATTTGTGGAACAAAAATATTTGTCTTGAGTGAACATGTATTTAATTTATTCTGGGTTGTGTCATGACTCCATCAGAAAAGACCTAAGCCCCTTTCACACAGTACTCCTGATAAATTACCAGTAAATTAACAGAAAGACTTTACCAGTAAATTTACAATGTGCCATTCACACAAGCAACGGCGTTCCTTTTTTTGTTATCAGTAATTTAAACATCAGCACCAAAATACTGGTAAACCACGAGCTAGCTCTAAACAGCTGAATCCACGTGTACCCCAGTACTTTTATCAGTGCACATGAGTACTGTGTACTGATGAATGTGAATGAACTATATGTCAGTTTGTTTTGGTTTGTTTCACTGTGACAGGAACTGAAGCATCTGATTCTGGAGGCGGCTGACGGCTTTCTGTTTGTGGTGGCAACGGAGACGGGCTCTGTCATCCATGTGTCAGACTCTGTGACTCCCGTCCTGAACCAGCCGCAGTCCGAGTGGTTCGGCAGCACACTCTTCCAGCAAGTTCATCCGGATGATGTGGAGAAACTGAGGGAACAGCTGAGCACTTCCGAGAACTCCATGACAGGTAAGAGACGCCCTTCTTATTTTAAGTAAAGTATAGGAGAGGGAAAATATTGGGAAGAGAGAAGAGACCAAACAATGGCCCAAATTTTAGTTATGAGTCGAATTCAACATTGTGGAATAGATGATCCAATATATTCTTCACCTTGTTCTGGTTGATGTTCTAATGTGTTCACCTTGTTCTAATGTGTTTCATGTTTAAAAACACTTCTTCAGTGGTCAGAGTTCCCAAGATTTAATCAGAAAATGAACAATAATCAACAGAATATATTCAATCTCATATATATTATAATAATAAATTCTGTATGGAATATAGCTGACAGTGTAGTAACGTCAGTCTGTCCATTTAGAGTCTTATTACCCGATATACAGTCATTTACATGTAGAGTTCCTACAGTACAGTAGAGAACGCAGCTATCAGAGAAGTTCACAGAAAGGTGGAAACTGGTGGAAGTGTTTCTCATACAAGCAGCTTTAGAAGTGAACGGTAAGGGAAATGAAACAGTGCTACAGAGATGTGGAACAGCCCCACTTCACCACTGAGCTACATTCAGCCTGTGCAGTTCATCAGTATGTGAGGGAGCTGAGGGAAATCACTTATGATGTTTCTGTTCATAGAATCAAGCTAATGAACTTCATATGACAACCTTCATATGACAACCTTCATATGACAACCTTTATATGACAACGTCATATGACAACCTCATTTAATTCTGACCACAGATGTTAAGCTTCACAACTAACCTCAACACCATAAAAGCACCAACTTTACAAGTCTTCTGAGGTCATACAGTAACATCTTTAGAGAACACAAAATTGTGTGTTTGAACTTCCTCACCAGAAAAGCCACACTCTCTCTGTTTGTCCACCAGAGGGAGCTAGACACACACTTCTGAAACTTCTCCCTGGTGGACACTCAGAAGGCTTTTGATTAAACCACCACTGAGATTCTCTTCTCAGATAAAGAAAACATTTTCTCTGTGTGCAGTCTTTCTAACTTCTGGCTTGAAATGGGAAATGATTATTTGGAAAGACTATTATTTGGAAATAGCCACATAAATGATAACAAGAGAGCTTGAGCTAGAGCTTGGCAGTCAAATCAAATAAGGCAAATTGTTAAAAATTGGTTTATTTGTCAAACTGAAAAAGCAACATAGATCTGAGCGCATTGCATTGTGGGAGTATTACCGTTGGTCATATGAAGTCATTTGGGTATTCAATGCAAAATTTGCATACATATATAATATATTAGGAGAGTAGTTTTCAATTCCAACATAGTGACAGTTAAAAGTGTTTGTTTTTTAAATACTGTTGTTCTTGTTAATTATTTTATTTAAATTTTCAAAAAATATTTAAATCAAACTTTTGGTCTTAGTTTTACTGTGAGTATACAAAGGCCGTCTGCTGAGCTGTGCATTGACAGTAAAATTCAATTATAGTTATAGCTGAAACAAGAGGCAGCATGGTCTCAGACAGCCCTATTGTCATTTCTTTCAGATTTTATTAAGCTGTCAGTCAACATGAGAACATCAGCCCACATCATGACACATTTGTTTATAATCTTCAGGCTTCAACAATCATGAGATGTTGTGCCATAGATATCAACATTACAAGAAGCAGAACTCATGTCTGTTGTTGTGGCTGTTTTATGAAAACACCATTCGGCTGCCATAATTTGGGTTCCTTTTCTTAGTCTAACGCCACTAAAATCTCATTTAAAGCTGCCATGATTTGGTCATTTTTAAACATTTGACCTCTGCTTCTTCAGCTTCCTGTAATCAAACAGATGTCATAACATTCATAACACTCAGCGAGCATCTGTGTGTGTGTGTTTGTAGCCGCATGTTTCATGTGTTGTGGAATGCAACACTTCTGCAGACTGTTACCACACACAGTGGAACTGTGTAACTTCAGGCCTGTTTTGTGTGTGTTTCTGTTTTGCTTGTCCAGGACGCATTCTGGACCTGAAGACAGGGACAGTGAAGAAGGAAGGACAGCAGTCTTCAATGAGAATGTGTATGGGCTCCAGACGTTCCTTCATCTGCAGAATGAGGTCCTGAAAAGTGCTCTGCTCACAAACCTCATGATTATAGATACATCACACCCTGTGTTTAGGGTTAAAGCTCAAGCCTCGAGACCAGAAGGTTGCAGGTTAAATCCTTTTAAGTATTGAGACGTGAGATGCTTAAACGTGTCATGTCATCTTGAAGAGTCTGTGATTCCCATCACATGACCAAGAGCAACGCAACAAAGTTGAGCAGTTTTAACCTTTATGCAAATGTGCTGCACTGACTACAAATAAGAATGCAGCCAGTGGGAGCTCACGTGATTTGCAGCTTAACATTATTCGATACTGCAGTCGAGACTCTGTGACCTCAGTGATGTTTAAATGCTGTCAGAGTAAACACCCCATAAGGGTAGTTTACCTAAAAATTGAGTGAACAATCCCAGGTTTATAAAGAAAATGGATATGCATAGCACACAAATCTATCACGTTTCCTGTAGCTCAACCTAGATATTCCTTAAAAATATTGTTCTTCATTAATTCTGTTATTGTAAAATATTATTATTATACATTTGAAAAACATTTTATTGTACAATAATAGTATGTTTCTGTCACAATGGTTTTTCTAAAGTAAAACATCTCAGGTTATGTATGTAACTCGTTTCCCTGAGACAGGAGTGATAAAACCGTGTAACACGTATAAAATCACAGCTATTTATAGGCAGGTCAGGGTCATGTGATGTAGTGTTGCGCCCCACAAAGCCTTCATGTCATCAGAATGTAAATATGAAGGAGCTGAAGTGTGGCAGCTGGAGGGGTCTGGAGCAGATCAGAGACTGGATCTGTGTGAACTGGTTGTTTGGGTTTGTATGTCACACATTACTGATGACGTAATGATGTCAATGGTATTTCTTTGGTCTTTCAGATGTGGCAGTGCACCATTGGATCATATCTCACTGAATCGGTTATCCAGTATGAGGAAGAGATACAGGTATGAATTCCCTCCCTTTCATCACTATCTGTGTTTACTGAAGTTTACACCAAATTCTGTGTTAAATACACACTATGACATTATATTTGGTTTGAATGCAATCTATCTATATACAGTGCCTTCCAAAAGTATTCATACCCCTTGAACTTTTCCACATTTTGTCACATTACAACCACAAAATTAAATGTTTTTTATTGAGATTTTATGTAATAGACCAACACACAGTAGCACATAATTGTGAAGTGGAACAAACATGATATATGGGCACAATGGGCACCCTGCCTGTAACCACAAAACCATAATAGAAACCAGACGTGCTCTAATTCAAACATCCTCGAGTGAGTTTAATGTGTGGTCCCACTGCTCACAAACGCTCCAAATGTTAGCATTTCTGAATGTTAGCCGATGTGTTTAAAAGCACGTTTTCTCAGGTAACCAGCAGTGAAACACAACTGTGTTTTAATTTAGAAATTAAAAAAATATTTAGCATGTCCTTCTATATATGTTCTTCAGCGCATGATATATTATATACAGTGTATCATAATGCTCTCTACCCTCATTTGTGGGTTGTCACGTGCTAATTGCGAGCCCTGGTGTGTAGAATTGTTGTTCTTAGAATTTCTAATTCTTTTAACATGTTTTGCTTTTCTTTTGCCCATAAAAACGTCCACTACAAAAAACTTCATGATATTCTTCTGAGTGATTAGTAATAATTGGCCATATGTGAGATATAAAATGACTGTCCATAGGAGAGGTCTGTGGGACAGAAAATGAAGCGTTTTGCATCATTTAATGTCTACCACAATGTATAGCACAATGTATAGCACAATATGTACGTTTTATAGACATAAATCAAAAAATGGAAATTCCAGTTTCAGGAAGACAATAGTATCATGTTGTCTGGCAGAAGTGTTGTAAATGTGTGAACAAAATCTCTTTGCGGACATTTTTTTTGTTGTGAACAAAATTTCTAGCCGTCATTCTTAAGAATGTCACGTGGTATTACACATGCAGCTTTGCAGCCAAGCAAACTAGAGCATTACTCAAACGTCTTACTCTGATGTACGGAAGTACTCAACACAAGTACCAGACAGCTCTGTTTGTTTCATTCTCTTTGTCTGCAGGAATGGGCTCGGACCGTCTAAGGAGGGGGAGGCCCAGTACTCTGTTGTGCATTGTACCGGCTACATCAAGGCCTGGCCGCCAGCAGGTACATTAAAACACGCTCCATAAACACTGTCAACTTTTTCAGTTCATAGCCACTGAATCAAAGGGAAATAAAATAAATACACAAAACATCTGAGAGAAACTATAGTAATCAACTAACTTTACTAGGTTTTTCATAGAGTTGTTCCCCAAAACAAGCTTTTTCCCAGTAAGCAGCAGTGTACCGTGATTAAACGGTACGATTGTCCTCCTTGTTTTTTGACAGATAATGTTTCTGCAGAAGTAAATGATATCATCTTATGGTCATATATTTTGCTGTAGTGTTGTGCTGTCTGTTACTAGCTTGTAGTGCTGATAGCTAATTTTTACAAGGGGACTTTGTCAGCGGTTCAACTACTTTATTACTTATGGCCTTCAGTTTGACAAGCAGTAAAGTAGCTTATCTAAAACTAAATCAAGCACAGTATCTGAAATGACATTGGACAGTATAGTGGATGCACTCTGCTGTTGATATGCCACATTTACATTAAACGTGTGTGTGTTTGTGTGTGTGTGAACTCGTTGAACTATCACATCTATGGAATTTGGTGGTAAATTGTGATGGAACATTACAGTCTGTAGAGATGCCTGAAATTCCTATTAGTACAGCAGCATATGTGCAGGGAGAGAGAAAGATGGGCAACAGGGTCCCAAAAAGCCAATACATAAACTTTCTGCCTTCTGTCTGTGCTGGAGGTCTTCCAGGTACCACACAAGCAAATGTCCCACATATTTGCCATGTGTGTGTTTTTGAAAATTCAGCACACATGCTTGGCGTCATGTTCATTACATAACAGTGCAAACAATTGCTAAAAACAATGTAAACACTTGAAAGTCAGTCATTCTGATGTCATATCAGAATGCGATGGTCCAAACAAAGACATCTCGTTTTCATTGCATTAAATGCTAATCACTGCATGAATAATAAGTAAACGCGCTCTGCCCACAGCAGATGGACTTGCTATGCATTGATGATCAATTTCATAGTGTTGAAAAACAAATACAACATAACTCTGGTTTCATCTGCTCATTATTACTGTGACCAAATGATTTCTTTCTGCTTCTATCATGTTCATTTAGCAAATTAGAGGCAGTGAATTCTTTCAGACTGGCAGTGAATCTGTCCATAGCACACAGCACATCTGTAAACATGTGTGTAACAAGTGAATGGCAAACAATACAGCAGTTTCAGTATATTAGCAAATATAAGCAAAACTTCATCTGAGTTTGCAGTAGAAATTGAATGTGATGAGAGAAATAAAGTGAAATAATGTCAAGACAAAAATGTATTTTTATTCTGTTGCTTTAAAAACAAAAATACAGAGTGATCCGTGTAGTCCATGATTATCTGTTCTACGAAATGGATAAACAGATTTTCAAACTCATGGCTGGAAAAATCTGCCACAGTGATACCAGGAAAAGCTTTTTGCAAGCGTTAGTCAACCGTCATGAGGTCACTGGCAACAACAACAGTGTATTGAGGAGAAATCATTAATGTAATTAAAAAGAGAGTTCCCATTTTATGTTCATGTTTAAACAAACTGTTGGACAAGAATCACCTCATCACCCCTTATTTCCAATAAACACAGCAAGACAATGTGCAGGACTAATCATCTCTGCTGCTTAAGAAGACTGAAAGAATTAATTACCCATGAACAAACTCCTGATGAGTGAGTGAGAAAACGGCAAGCAGATGCTTCAGTAGGACTGTTAAGAGCAAACACAGTTTAGGTGGCAGTTTCTTATTGCAACTGTGTGTGTCCTGTTGTCATAATCCTGTTGTATAGGTACAGATTACACACAGTCATCAGGGTTAAAGCAAATCACTTCTGATCACCAGATGTTGGTAGTTAATTTCCATGGAGACTAGTTATAATGAGTGTCTGTCTTGCAGGAATGGCTGTTCCAGGGGAAGACACGGAGGTGGGTCAAACCAGCAAATACTGCTTGGTTGCGATTGGAAGACTGCAGGTATGTGTCTCCCAGGAAAGTGCAGAACAACATTCAGCACTGAGTAGTCGGCAGGTAGTTGACAAACTGGTCTTAAGAAAGTTCAAAAAGAGAGTTCAAAAGGTGCTTTCTTGCCTTCAGAAACATCTGGATAGGCCTGAACACCCTAACAACTGTACAGTGTTATGGTAACAACCAACCATTATAGCAACCGCTTAACAACAGTGCTGCAAACCACATAACAACAACGTCCTGCTATCTGAATAGCAGTGTGCTATAAATCACTCAGAGCAGCTTAGCAACTGTGTAGAAACCTCCTGGCAACATTCTAGAATCAAAACAGTGGGGTTTAATATCCTTTTAAAAAAACATTTATCCTTTGTCTTGTCTCTAAGGTGACAAGTTCTCCTGTTTCCATGGATATAAACGGCCTGTCTGTGCCAACGGAATTCCTCTCCCGCCACAACTCAGATGGCATCATCACTTTTGTTGATCCTCGTTGCATCAACGTGATTGGCTACCAGCCTCAGGTTGACCATTTTCTCTTAGATGTTCTTAAGGAATAAGTTCATTCAAAAATGATAATTCTGTCATTACAGTCTCTTCACATATTTATAGTAATCACTAAGTGCTCTAAATATTTTATATTAATAAATCTTTTGTGAAAGGCATAGAACCGTGAAATGATCATCCAATCAATGTATTCTGTTCAAATGCAATAATAGAATGTCCTACTTGCAGGGCAAAGGGTCATGTGTTTTGGAGGAAGTGTGGTTTAGCTGGCGTGCTATTGCTAGACACCTCAAAATGACCTACACGACCTTTAAATGATCTCATTTTGTGTTCAGAAAGAGAAAATGATATGGGATTATGATGACGTGTAAGAGTAAAAAATAAATGCAGTTTGTAATTTTTCATTGAAGTATTCCTTTAATATTAATAAAGTATGAGTGCCAGAGAGTTTTTAGCAATTTAATATCGCGTTTACTTCAGTTGAGAGGTGTATGGCCTTGATCATAGATTAACTGTGGAATGAGACAAGCAGATGATGCTTCACAGTTTTACACGTTTAAATACCTCCAATGATTCATGTTGACCCTGAAGCTGCTGTTGGTAATGCACAAAATATTTGACAAGTATTAAGAGCTTTTACAATTCAAGCATTAATATGGCTGTTCATTTGGCTGGATTTACACAGGATCTTCTCAGCAAAGATATCCTGGAGTTCTGTCACCCAGAGGACCAAAGCCACCTGCGAGAAAGCTTCCAACAGGTACCTCAGCCGTATTTAGACCTGAACAACCAAACCCAACAAACAGATTTATCTGGCCAAGCACCAGATGCAGAAATGACCCAGAGTTTGTTTTGTTTTCTGTGTGGTCGAGGAATTATCTTACGGATTTGTTTCTTCAATAATACAAAAAAAACAAAACTAAAATAGTTATTTTACAGACTAACTATGACCTGGATCAATCTAAAATACACAAAACACAGAATAGATGTTTCAGATGTAAAGGTTGTCATATTTACCTCAGGTGAACAGTCAAAACATGGTCGAAAATAAGGTAAGGTCTTTGTAGGTGATGTGGTGTAGTGGTTGAAGCTCAGGGATGGTGACTAGAAGGTCTCTGGTTCGATACCTGTAAGGAGCAATCTGTGGGCTACTACCATTCATTTCTCAAGCAAAACCCATAGACAGGGAATTGTCCATGTAATATATTCAAGGCCCCTTTCGAAATATTTCGGTTTCTCCTGAATGAGATGAATGTCTTGTGAGTCACGTAGTAACATTTATTTCATAGATCTCCACTTTCTCTCTGAGGTTTAAAAAAATTGGTGCTTTAATGCAACTGTTTTCCAAGCAAACAACAGTTGCCTTTTACTCACTTGACACTCACTTGACACACTGTGTTGATGTGATGACACTAGGGGTTCAATCTTGAGGGACCAATCAATCTGCTTCTCATCAGAAAACACCAGTGAGAATTGGGTTATTGGTCATATTCAAACACATGTATGGCAACAGTATGCGTGTTGGTTGCAGTATTATATTCCCAGAGGATAGTGGTGTGAGTTAACTGTGTTTCTCCTGCCCATCCAGATGGTTGTGTTCACTGTAATACGTGCTTAGCTTTTTTAAAAATGTTAAATTCCTCTGTGCTACTCTTCAAGAAGGCCAAGGTTGAGTGGTCAGCTTCGACACAAAGAGATTTGTACTCTTACTGTTTCTCAACATACGTCTGTTGACTGCTGATAAAGCAGCATCTGGCTGACGTCCAGACAAGCCTGCAGATAACTGGAGGTCTTTGAAACTTGAGACCACACAAAAGACTTTTCACCCCTCTGCTGTACACAGACACGTGCTTCTGAAGTTTATCTCGGCCTTATCTTGTACTTATGAAACTGAGTGGAACAAAAGCAAAACAGTAACATTTTTGTGGAGATACTATAGTATGTTATTTTTGGCTGGGGTGCGAGTCTGTGCATTGATTTACACAGATGTCAGAGGCTAAACCAATGTTCACTTTCGGTGTTGCTCAAATCATTTGATTTTGAAGACTACTGGATTCTTCCATGACAAACTTTTTATTGTTTGAAGCTTTGGAGAGCATCACTGATAAAAGAATGAGTACAGTATAGAGATTCAACCACGACCATGATCCCCTCTCACAATTCCACATCTTCAAGTCAAGCACATTCCTGGTCTTAATGTGCCTAATTTACTGGTGCTTCCGATGTTATTCCAGATATATTTGTATTCTTTCATTAAAATGGAATAAATGTTTGGTTGATGACACAAATCCCTCTTTTAACAACCCCTTACCTACAACCACCTTCATCCACCTGACCACCTGATCACCTGACCACTTGACCACTTGACGAGCTTTTATTCTTAAATAAGCAGCACACTTTCTTTTCACACTATCAGCAGCACTTCATACGGAGGTCAAAGCTGCATGTGATGTTGTTAAGAGGTGCAGTAAGGCCTTAAAAAACCTTTGAGCCTTAATGCCTTTTTTCTCCCATAAGATCTTTGATTCAGAAATTGAATTTTGCCACACCTGCATGTATTTTGCATTATTTAAATAAAAATATGTATTTTGTCCCTATGAGAATGGAGTTAATAATGTGTTTTAAAGTTTTTGTTTGGTGCTTGACTAGTTTTAATTTTAAACCCTGTCAGAGGCATTTGGTAAAAGGTTCGAGAGATTTGCTGTGAAAGTAAACAAACATAGTTGACGTGTTTTATTAATGAAGAAACTGTTCAGCAGAAAAGACAGATGTTAGGCACTGCAGAGGGTTGTGTATTTGTCTTTTGAAGGAATGCTGGTCCATGTCAAACCTACAAATGTACATTTCCAAGAAGTTTAATTGTGATATGAATGCAGATTTATTAAATGGATGCTATTGTGTTTTATTCAGGTAGTGAAGCTGAAAGGGCAGGTTTTATCGGTCATGTATCGCTTCCGGATGAAGAACAGAGAATGGGTGCTCATCAGAACCAGCAGTTTTACCTTCCAGAACCCTTATTCTGACGAGATTGAGTACATCATTTGCACGAACACAAATGTCAAGTATGTCAAACCTCGACCTCTATAAAGTTATCTTCAGCTCTTGTTATATCTGTCTGTCCTTTTCTTGTCTCCTATTTATCCTCTTCTCTTATTGTCTCTCCCACAATAAACAGAATCATAGATATTCTCTATAAAATATTCAAATGAACAACACATACAGCAAAGTGATATTTGTGAGATTACTTGGGAGGCTGTAAATACATGCGAGACATTCAAACCTGTCATCAGCTATCATGCCATCAGCTGTCCATAATCTGAGCCACAGCACACAAAGACAAATACACACCAGAGCAATTCCCCTGAGGAGGCAGATGAGGCAGTGCCACCTCAAAAAAAGTACACAAAATAAATTCAATGGAAAAACAATTAACATTATGAAATGAAAGAAAAACAAAAAACATGAAATGTTAGAAATATTCAATATTTTATGTGGGATCATTTACCCGACCAGTAAATGTGCACATACTCATCAACAGCAGATGTTGTGGATGTTTTGTACAGTACTGGCAGATATTTACATTTGACACTTTATTTTACTGCAGGCAACTTCAGCAGCAGCAGCAGGACGAACTTGAAGTTCACCAGAGAGATGAACTGACTGCCTATGACCTGTCCCAGGTACACACACACACACTAACACACACACAAACACACACATACCTTTGTTTTAGTGTGTCACTGTGTGACCTAACTTCACCTTTTTAGGGGAAAACTGTAATAGAATGGGTTGAAATAATAATAGACTATAAGCTCAGTTGAAGTTTTGTAAAGCTTTAAATGTGTTTTTAGGTTTGTAATTAAATTGTCTCAAATTGGCTGTTGATACCCACAGGTTCCAGTTTCCAGCATGCCAGCTGGACTTCATGAGGCGCGCAAGACCATCGACAAAACCGAGTCACTGTTTTCCCAGGAGAGAGAGACACGTTTCAGTGACATGTATACTGGAATCTCTGCATGTATGTTGGCATATTGCAAACCTTACTAACACAACTGACATTCTGTCATGATTTCTTTCTAAACAGCACGTTTACAAAACTACACTTTATGTAAATCCAGATTAGTGATGCATTGAATGCATGGTATGGAATGGATACAATATTATACATTGATTATGTCATACAACATTTAATGCTAATGAGACCTTTTTTGTTCGACCAGTTGTGAAGCATGTGTGGAAAACACACCAGAAATTTGGCTTTAATAACCTCTGACAGTGATGTCATCGGGATGCACACTCATTAGAGGTTATGAACAGGCATGAAATGAACGTGTCTTCAGGTTATATCTTTGTCTGAAGAGACGTCGAGAAGCATTGATCTGACGTGTGCCACTGTCTGGTCTATGCAAGACAAGAGAGTCTGTAAATCCCAGATTCTCTTTAAAGAAGTAATAGCCAAGAGAAAGACCATCTGTAGAGTCAGGAGCTTGGCAGGCGCTGACTCCAGTGGCTCAAGGGGCTCCAACCAGACCCTCAAGCACAATAGCTAAGTGCCTCACTATGACAGGCTTTCCAGACTCTGAACCATAGTGTCCAGGCCGAGGGGAGCTGGAGGAGTCAGATAGAGGTAGAGGGGACACTGCACTGTCTCCTGAGAAGCAAAAAGGTCAAATTCTGCGTCATAAAATCTTTCCTAAATCTGTTTGACTACTTTTGTCTGGACAGTAAGTGTACTCCACATTCATGTGCTGTGGAATATAAATCACCCTGAGGGAAAGGCTCTTGTCCTGGGCCCAAAGCAGAACCTGCTGTACTAGCCTGTTCAGGAGGCACAGAGTCTTGGTCAATATAAAGGTATTTAGTGTGAAGCAAGTGTTAAATGTTTTGTCTGTGTGTGTTTTCAGCTGATAAGAAGATGATGGTGTCATCATCAACAGTTGGAGGACAGCAGCTCTACTCTCACGGAAGTCCGTTCCAGCCTGGCCACTCAGGCAAGAGCTTCAGGTACGAGTGAGTTGCAGAACACATTTTTTCAACATTTTCTTACAATAAGCATCAGCTACTCTGAAGGCTGAGCAAAAAGGTCATTCATGCATTTTAATGCAGTATATATTCCCTAATAGTTTTAGTGAGGAATCAAGACAGAGGCCAGTCTTGAAAATGAACATGATAAAGTTTATTGCATTGTTCCAGTAGATGTACACAAAGCACTAGATATAGATATTTATATGTAGATATTAAAGACTTCCTGTTTCATAATTTTTACCATAATTTTACCATCTCACCATGGCAACACTGTTTGAAAAAAATCACAATTTTACATCTTCAATGTCTTGTTCACTAAGTTGTTGTGCTGACAATCACATGTAATCTCTAGGAGGAGTATTTAAAATATCACAGAAACATTTTTCAGAAAATCCAAATGGAGCCCCAGTAAGGTGTGAGGGGCTGTAAAATATTGTAATACTAG
>JAZGTJ010002442.1:0-42406 GCA_036877575.1 Botia almorhae
AATGAAAAATAAGGAATTAAAAAGTTGCTTACCAATACACAAAACATTCACAATTGATAAATTGGGCTTAAATTTAGGCTCTGAGTGATACTAAATAAAGAGCCATTTGGGAGCCGTAAGAGCCGGCTCTTTTAAGGGAGCCGAGCCAAAAGAGCCGAATCTTTGAAAAGAGCCGAACTTCCCATCACTAGTGACTGTGTCATCTAGCAGAATATCACATTAATAACATCTGATAAACAAAAATATACAGGTAAAACTATATAATTTTTAATTAGTAACTAAAAAGAAATAAACAAGGCTTAACACATTATCAGTACTTTTCAAATGTACATAAAAATATATGGATAAAACTTTCATGTTGGAGTACATTAAATTGAATGCATAATTTAATATTATATAAAGTGCCTTGCAAAAGTATTTATACCCCTTGAACTTTTCCATATTTTGTCACATCACAACCACAAACTTAAATGTTTTTTATTGAGATTTTTTGTAATAGACCAACACAAAGTAGCACATAATTTGTGAAGTGGAACGAAAATGATAGATAGTTTTCAAAATTTTAAGAAAATAAAAATCTGAAAAGTGTGGTGTGCATTTGTATTCAGCACCCCTGCGTCAATACTTTGTAGAGCCACCTTTCGTTGAAATTACAGCTGCAAGTCTTTTGGGGTATGTCTCTACCAACTTTGCACATCTAGAGACTGAAATTTTTGCCCATTCTTCTTTGCAAAACAGCTCAAGCTCAACCAGATTGGATGGGGAGCATCTGTGAACAGCAATTTTCAGGTCTTGCCACAAATGCTCAATGGGATTTAGGTCTGGACTTTGACTGGGCCATTCTAACACATGAATATTCTTTGATTTAAACCATTCCATTGTCGCTCTGGCTGTATGTTTATGGTCATTGTCTTGCTGGAAGGTGAATCTCCTTCCCAGTCTCAAGTCTTTTGCAGCCTCCAACAGGCCTTCTTCCAGGATTGCCCTGTGTTTAGCTCCATCCATCTTCCCATCAACTCTGACCAGCTTCCCTGTACCTGCTGAAGAAAAGCATCCCCACAGCATGATGCTGCCACCACCATGTTTCACAGTGGGGATTGTGTGTTCAGGGTGATGAGCAGTGTTACTTTTCCGCCACACAAAATGCTTTGCATGTGGGCCAAAAAGTTCAACTTTGGTCTCATCTGACCAGAGCACCTTCTTCCACATGTTTACTGTGTCCCCTACATGGCTTGGGGCAAACTGCAAATGCGACTTCTTATGTCTTTCTTTCAACAATGGCTTTCTTCTTGCCACCCTTCCATAAAGGCCAGATTTGTGGAGTACACGACTTATAGTAGTTCTGTGGACAGAATCTCCCACCTGAGCTGTGGATTTCTGCAGCTCCTCTAGAGTGACCATGGGCCTCTTGACTGCTTCTCTGACCAGTGCTCTCCTTGCTCGGTCTGTCAGTTTAGGTATACGGCCATGTCTTGGTAGGTTTGCAGTTGTGGCATACTTGTTCCATTTTTGGATGATGGATTGAACAGTGCTATTTGAGATGTTCGAAGGGATATTTTTTTGTATAACCTAACCCTGCTTTAAACTTCTCCACAACTTGATCGCTGACCTGTCTGCTGAGTTACTTGGTCTTCATGATGCTGTTTGTTAACTAGTGTTCTCTAACAAACCACTGAGGCCTTCACAGAACAGGTGTATTTATACTAAGGCTAAATTACACACAGGTGAACTCTATTAAATAATCAGGCGACTTCTGAAGGCAATTGATTGCACTGGATTTTATTTAGGGGTATCAGAGAACATGGGGCTGAATACAAATGCACGCCACACTTTTCAGATTTTTATTGGCTTAACATTTTGAAAACTATATATCATTTTCGTTTCACTTCACAATTATGTGCTACTTTGTGTTGGTCTATCACATAAAATCTCAAGAAAATACATTTAAGTTTGTGGTTGTAAGGTGAAAAAATTTGTTTAGTTCAAGGGATATGAACACTTTTGCAAGGCACTGTAAGCACGAGTTACTGTTATTATACGGTTATTAAGTTACGGTTATTATAAAGTGTTGACAAGATTTCTTCTTAAACGCACACACAAACTATGTCACTGCAGATATGATTAAAATGATCTCACTGTAGTCACCGATTTTATCTTTAAGATAGATCTTGTTTGCAATACAGAACCCCTAAGCCGTAAATATATATACAGCATAGCACAACCTTACCTTATTGGAGAAACACCTTTTAATGCTTCTTAACTAAAGCCTTTCTGGATTTAACCTACAAGAAGGGACATAGAAATGACCAAGAGTTACTGACCTGTAACGCAATCCTAACCTGCAATTCCTCTTGTCTTTTACCCGGTCTTTAAGATTTCATTACTGCAGTAAAGACAGGAATATTAAACACAGTGAAACAGAGCGCCTCTCAACACTGAAATGAATCCATTGATGTAACGCTCGCTGACTTCCAGATCAAAAGAAACTTTTTTGGATCAATTTTTTCTTTGCTTTGGAATCTACCTTTTCTCATACCACTCTGTAATTAAATGGGACATTGTTGTCTAGGTATGAAAAGGGCCAATTCAAGCACGTCATAGCAGAGGAATCCAGCCTGGCCCGTACCTGACCCCCCATCGAGACTCCAAAAGCCCCTCATCTACCTTAGCACTTCACCTCCTCACTTCCAAGCCAGGTGAACCATTAGCAACCAAGATGGACCTGTCAGATCTCGAGAAAGAGGGAGCATCAGGCTAGGAAAGGAGGATAGATGTGTTCTCCCTCCTATGAAAGTGCCCTAGCGCCCTCAATTCATCTGATGGGGGGGTGATGACTCGTGCTGGGGCCCAGAGTGTTCAAAGCAGGAGTTTGAGGCTGAGAGACTTGTAGATCTGAAGGGCCATATGAAAGGCAAACAATAAGCAAGCTGTTTGTCCACCCTGCAAAACGACACTCGCCTTTCATCCGCCGGCTCCCATTTCCTGCAGGTCGTGACTTTCCTCAAACATCAATTACGGATACGTACGCCGTTTGATCTTCAGGCTTCTTCTCGACATAGTATCGGGAGGTGGGTGGGGGCTTATAGTGTGTGTAAGACAATACATCAATTGTGCAGTTTTTTTCCCTTTCTTTAGTTTTATATTTTTGTTACTCTGTATAAAAGCACATTTAGTTTGCACTTTTTGTTTGGAGTCAGAATCCTGTGGAAATAAGCTGATGTTTTAAATGTCTGATGTCTCTCCGTCACACTGTAGAGCTCCTACATATTTTCAGAAATGACCTCAAGGACCCTTCTGCAAAATGTCATTAACTGCTATTAGTTTTAGTCATCTTTAGTTCTGAGGTACCTGGCAGTCTGTTTGGCATAATGGGATCAAAGTGTGCACTCGGAGAAGAGCAGCAAGGGCATCATTTGAGACGGGGCCTTTCTGCCACACATGCACACACACAGCAGTTGACAGTTAATTCAGCGTTGTAGAGTGTGTCTAAATCCTGTTTGGAGGCACGGGCAGCCACGTCGCTGACAACTCAGTGGGATTAGGCAACAAAACGAACCCATAATAAATTGAATCAATCACGCTGACATTTTGTTTAAATGTAGTTGCCGCTTTTCCCACACTGCACTGTGCAGACAGGCTGGCTGCATAAAAATACTGAGATGCTTATGTTTTGCTTTTGCTAAGAAGTAGATTCATTTATCTTATCCCCACCCGCTGCAGTCCAGTATATCAGAGACTTGTATTTTCGAAGTATGAATAATTTGCTGGTTTTATTTGGCTTACTTGGGTCGCAGAATTTAAAAACCTGAGAACGTTGGTAATTTTCAGCCGTAAGTGTTGGACAAGGGAACACACGGCCCTTTGGGGACTGAAAAGTGCTTTGTGCTTCTGAATCCATACCGACGTTGTGAAACAGAGAATAAAGGGATCCTCCTCAGCCTTCCTTTTTTGTGCTAGTTCACGTATTCCGTTGGAGGCAAAATTTTTAATGAATTAGATCAAGGTGACATCCATTGTCTGAACCTCGGGAAATGACACGGGACGTAAGCCTTCGCTTCAGCCTGCCCTGATTGGTAGGGAAATTTCGAGAGCGAAGTGCGAGAAGGCATTGCGTCCTCACTTAATGAATTACTTAATGTGTCCCTCCGTTGTTTAATTGAATTAATTAGGGACCTAATTGGACTGAGTGATGATGCTTCCAGGCCTGAGGAGCCCTTGATGAGCGAAGGGTAGAGATCTGGAAGTGTGTGTGAGACAGGGAGTAACACAGTAGAGATCCTCATGGGACACACACACACAGTAATACAGGACAACGAGCAGAGGGCCCTCTGGGAAAAGATTCCTCCCTCCTCTTTCACAGGGCTGCATTCCGCCAGTGGGTGGCAGCGAGGGCCAGTGTCGATCTGCCCTCTAGAGAGCACTTCCTGAACAGAACAATGACATTCAGCAAAATACAGCTGTGAGGCTCATTTCTAAATGAAGCACGTGATAGTGTGCATAATACAGCCACTGGATACTGAGTATACACACACTTCCCTAAAGGACAGAAAAATCAGCTGTGAGATCTCTTTAATGCCTCAATAGTTTGTCCTAGACAACAACGAGGTTTAATGGAGACCTTTACTTAAGTCTCATGCTTCTCAAACTTTTCTCTTGAGAAAAAGTAAAGAAAAAGTCCCCTAAAGGAATTTCTCCTCAATGTTTTAATAGTTCTCATTGTCTCAACCTGTGCTACAATACAAACAAGTCTGCAATTCAATTTTATTATTTTATTATGAACTTACATTAATTGTTAAATTCTCTCTGTAGCTCTACTGTGCTAACAATTGTTTTACTGTGTCTCCCTTTATTTCTTTTAAAGAATTTTAAGAGAAATTGCTAAGACAATGTTGTTATTTAAAAGTAATGTGAATCAGAATCAGATGAAATCTCCTGAGCTATGAAAGAGCCACTACAGAGACAGTACCCACAATGAAATCTGATCAGAGGTGCTCACCAGAGATACATTTGACACGTCTTACTACCATGTGTAAACAGCAACCTGTGTCAAGTGACCACTTGTGATCAGATCTTAATACCAGATGTAAACGGAAACAATATATGTTACCATACACACTTAACTGTGTGTTTGTACCACAGGTCTGACCGCAGCAGCCATGGCAGAAGCTATGAAACTACAGAAGATGAAACTATTGGCCATGAACAACATTCATGGAGCCGGAAGCCAGAATGGTACAGAGTCAGAGAACGAAGAGCTTAACTCCAGTGCAGGTGAGAGTGACACACATACTGAGGTACACTGACATAAGACTATATAACATATGGATGCCCAGCAGAGACATGTACATTGTTACTGTTCTGTGTCATTTTTGGGATCTCAACAATATTTATCTTGAGAAACATAAAGCAATGTAAGGACTCTAGATATGGTGCATTATAATTATATAGTACTATTAACTATATATATATATATATATATATATATACACACATTTATTTAAAAAATATTTTTTATTCTAATCTAATAGAACTATAATAATAGTTGTTATTATTCTATCTGTTGCTTTAAATGTTTTAGTTTAGTTAGATTAGTGTACATAGAAGTATAAAAATGATACTTCAAAACACATCTCTTCCGACATCAGAACACTCTTCTGATATACAGGGTGGACAGCTATTTAATTTGACAATTTTTGGTTTTATGATTTACTAGCTTTGAATTACTAACCAGGCAATAGATATTTATAATAATGAGAACTGTTAGGCAATGTTTAACAATCTAATCACCTCAGCACGCACACACACAGGCACGTGACCAGAGGTAATGGGTTCTCGCCCATGCAGCCCTCTCCGTTCTTCTGTGCTTTATTGAAGCTAATGACGTCTTTAATGTTCCCCACCTGACTGTGCATTTAGATTGTGATGTTGCTATCACTGCGCACACACACACACACAGAGTTAAATGTCATTCTTTATTATCACAGTGAACAACTGCGAGCACAGACACAAATGCCATCCGTTGTTATTGCCAAGACCAATAATGCTTACATACGCACACAAGCACACACACATGCAGGAGTATAAACACACACAGTGCGTGCATCTGAATATATAGAGGGAGCCAGTTATACAAGAAATTCACTGCTCATTTGCAATGCATTTTTTATGATTTTTTAATGATTTTTTTTATTATGATCACATTCTTTTTGACATTGTAAAACATGAAAAAATCAAATACAAAGTGTCACAAAATACATAGATAATTGTTTTTTATAATAGTTTTAATAAATTAAAGTGAATTGGCACACATATAGAACCGGTCACAAATGTGCAAATATTGACTCATCGCATCAGAATTTTGAGCCAGAACTTTTGGTTTAATAACAAGCCTTTGAGCAAAGGAGTCTGCCTCATCTAGGATCAGCTCCCCTACTGTCCATATAGTTCATTTCATCCATGACAAAAGCAAACTGTTCTCAGATCAACCCTCTGCACACGAATCACCTTTGAATTTGCTCCATGTGTGCGGCAGTGTGCAGAGAGAGACAGTCTTTATGGTAACAGATAGATAGATGATGGAGAGATGAGGTGCATGAAAGGGGTGGAGAAAACATGTTTGTCTCCCACTCAATCACACTTCCTCTGATGTATACTGACTGCCGATACAGCTAATGTTGATAATGAGAGAGGAAGACAGAGATAGAGCTGCATCAATGGAAACTGAGAAACACAGAGTCAAATTTCACTACTGTTTGCGGATGCCCGCGTGCTGAGTGAACAACATTATCACGCCATGAAACAGAGTAAGTGTTGGCCCAGAACTGCAGATTGCTAAAACTAGAGACGTTCGTTTGCGTGGTGTCAGATCTGATAAGCTCGACACTTTAGCTAGTTTTGATCTTTATATAATGTTCACACTGCAGCTAAATGTGATTGTCGCTCCACTTCTGTTCTGTTAATCCTGTTCTGTACACACTGAGTTTGGTAATTCACTGAAGTGACAACCAAATTCAGCCCAAAAAAATTGACCTTCAATTTAGTTAGTGTAGAACAGAACAACTATTTGTTAATGACAAAATCAGCTGCACTAATTTTGCAAAGCCATTTGTAGGTTAATTCCCCTAAAATGTTAAACACTGGTTCTGTGGCACATTCGAAACATTTCATCATTGGCTTAACCAGTTCTATTAGTGAGTGGGACAGTCTGTTTGTGTTTGGATCTTGTGTAAAAACTTTTTTGTAACTCCCATCTATTATTGCTGTGGCACGGAAATTACACGCTTATATCTTAATTACAAATTTAAAGAAAATTTCTGAATGATGAGCTTTGGGAGTTGCTGGTGCATGGGCACCTGTTGTGATTTCTTACAAAGTCCTGTTTAATTGGACACTCCGAGCCAAACTCTGGTGTTCTAAGGAACTTTAAGGAACCAGACAGATATTTGGCTGTTAGACCAGACTTTGAGACTCAAGTCAAACCACCTAGGATGCATTTGATCAGTTGCTTGTTTGGGGCTGAGAAGTCGTAGGCGTCTTGGAATCTGATCAAACCTTCTTGCATATCTGAAGTTATACAAACACCCTCTGAAGCAGCCCAGCAGCTTTAACCTTTGTCTTTACCTCATTCTGTGTCTCTGCCTCGCACACTCACCAAGACACAGCTCGCTCAGAGACAACTGCAAAGATCCAGTGGCTGTTTTCCTCTCTTCTTACTTTTCCTTGCTTTCTTTTCCTGTCCCCCTAACCCTCTTTTTTTGTTTCTTTACATTCCCACAAGATGTGTTTTTAGTCCCCTCCCCTCTCGCTCCTGGTGGCAAGCTCTTTCCTTCTCTTTTTTTTGAAGGAGAACTTCAAAGGGAAACAGCTAATCTGTGCTTTTCCTCCACAGTGTGCCACAAAATAGCCTGAGCTATCTGCACCAGGCAGTCAACGTAGATAGGCTTGATTTCAATCTCCCTCACTCACTCTTACTCTCTGCTCAAACGATAACACCGCCCTCACTGTGAAAGCACCAGAGAAAAGAGCACTGAATCAAAAAACCTCAATGTGCACTAGCGCAACATGCCTCACGCACAAATTATTTAACATGAAGCAAGACAGTCTGCCATTTTCTTGAGTTTATCAATTAGCACAAACTGTACTGGAGTTCTTTAGTTTGTCATTTCATCCGTGGAGCGTGTATTTGGAAGAAAACTATGTTTCCGCTAATATGTTTGTGGCAACTCTAGTCGGTGCGTGAGTAAATGAAGCTTCCCGTGAAATTGTGTCTTTAAATATAAATACGATGCTGCAAAATCCCTGTTAACACAAAAAAAAATGTGAGAGAAAAATCAAAAAAGACTGAGAGGGAAAAGAGGATTTGAAAAAAGCCAAAAGAGTAACATGTGTTTCTTGTCGGAATGGCGGTAGAAGAATAGGCGAACGAAAAGGCAACTCATTGGTCTAATGGAGAACTGTCAGTGTGAATCACTGTCACAAATGACATCAGAGAAGAACTGATATATTTTTTTGCGGAGCGACTGACAAGTTAAAAGAGAAATCCCATGCATTATTTAAACAGGCTCGGGAATCTGTCAGCCATGTGATTTGCCGCGTTAGCAAAAACCAGGTGTGTGTTGAGAGAGAGAGAGAGAGATTGTGGGGCTCAGATTTGTGTATGTTGCAAATCCCTAACTACCAAAGCGGTCAGCACTTTTATTTCTTCTTTTCTTTGTCTCTCACATATTCTTTCATTTTGCCATCACACTTTTAAGAGCTTTTCTCTCATCAGAGAGCAACTGTCAGTCTTATTAAATCATAATAGACTGTGTTGCTACCCACAATCTCACACGCCTCCCTCTCTCTCATTGCTCTGACTAAATTTACTAGTGTTCCCTCCAAATACTGAACAACAGATATTGCCAAGTGTCCAGAATTTGGTCTGTTTAAACAAAAATCAGCTTGTTTTTTTTTTTTACTGCTTTATATAGGTTTTCTTATAGCAGGTTATTTTCACGAAAAATGAAAATATCACAATGTAAAAATGAGTTTTGGGCTGAAATATGACCCAGACATTTCTTTATGGTTTTCATGAGATTTACCATAAAACTGACTGCCTGTCCCTACCCATAATCCCACTGTAACTAAAGACACTTCTGCCTCTTCTAAACTCCCATAAATGCCTTCATTTGATCTCAGCTGGCCTTTTGTTTTACGTAAAATATTGACCGTGTCGAGAAAGAGTGATTTGTGTTGATCTTGTGGCTGAGGTGGAAGAGTATCAGTTTACTGTCTCACTCCAGCAGAGCAGTTCTCTGAGACTTCAGTTCACCTTTTGAACCTGGTTTCAGGGTCAGAGATTTGTTGGAACTACCAGTTAAGAATGACTTTTAAAATGACTTGGCAGAGTTATCTGTTTAGGTAATCAAGAGGTTTGTCTACCTTTATTATATCAGTATTTTTCCTGTCATGCTGACTTATCAGAAATCTCACCCAGTCTTTGTCCCCTGACTGAAATATTCACCCGGATTCAGCCATCAGAAATTAATGTTTCATAAATCATCTCTCTTTTCGGGGGAGAAGGTGCTTGGTGACCATTTATACTCTTAAACACACAGAACACACACATATACACACAGTTATACACAGAGGCGCATTTACACACAAGTCAGCAGACCCAGGACCAGTTCTCAAGTGCACCCAGCAGAACTCTTCTTACTACCTTACACATGTATGTTTTAAAATTGTAAAGGCAACCGCGCACACAAGCTTTCACAACAGCTGAACGCTATACATTTTCACATAGACCTGTGGAGCAGAGCAGCATCGATTACCCGCCCTATCTGTCAGGATGCCGTCTGTCAGATAAACAGATGGCTCATGCAGCAGAGGGCCATATGAAGGACCTGCATTATCCTAACTCACCGGCCTGTGCCTCATCTTCCTCATGTCGCTGCAGGTTAATCCTGCTCCTGACCCACTCAACGCTACCTTGATTTCCAGATGACCGTGCAGTCATCCTGAATTAATGCATCATGTAGGAGAGATATGTCATGGGCACTTCATTCAGGCAAATAATGTCCCTAGATTGCTATTATTGAGACGACTCAATGAACTTCATAATGATGTGCTCTAAAGGACAAACTTAAAGAGACGGTTTAGCCAAAAATGAAAATTCAAACATTTACTTACCCTCCGGCACCATCGCTACCGTTGCTTCTCAGAAAACAATGCATGTTGTCATTTGTCACGTATAATTTCAAAAATATTGGAGGACTATTTTTAAAGTACGTTCGATGTAATTCTGATGCAAGTAGCACACGTCTGGCTACAAGTTGGTGGTGCTATTACTGTGACTCACAATAGTCGTATCATTGTGTCACTCAATGCACGCAGATGATATGAGACAGTATGATCATGATTCACAATAGCCACAGGTATTAGTACTTATGTTAAATACTTAAATACTTATGTTCAGTTATTAGTCACTAGGACCAAGCACACAGCTTGATCAAATATCAATATAAGTTTGATTAAAATCAATCAATGCATGGGGAAGATATAAGACACTCTCTGTTTCCTTTTTATGACATGATTTTATTGACTTGCCATGGCAACACCATTTAAGATATCAAAAATCCCTTTGCAATTTAGTATCTTCAATGTCTTGACATAAAACTTGCCAAGTTTGGTGACAATCCCATAAATCCCCTAGAGGAAAATTGAAAAGTTCAGAGCCTGGAATTGTCAGAAAATGCACATACAATCCAAAGTGGCTGACTTCCTGTTGGGAGGAGCTAATGAGTGTAATTGTAATTTAAAGTTGTCCGGCTTGATAAGAACAATATATGTACCAAGTTTTGTAACCGTAGGTAATACGAACCCATCACTTTAGTCAAAATGCTACAGAGCACCCCCACCACGCCCATGCCGACTACTATGATGTGTGTGCAAATTGCATGCCATTTCAAGCATGTAAAGCTCCTCAAATACATCTAAATATAATTGTAGGTTTGACACATTACCATGACAACAATATGTAAGACATTATAAATCCTTTTAGAACCCTACATCAGCCATGTCTCTGTATTAATCTTACCAAGTCTGAAGTGATTGTAAATGTAATTTGACTATTTTAATGCTTGTTTTAAGTGACAAGCTGGCTTTCTGTTGCCAGTAGGTGGCGATATGACCGTGACTTACAATAGTCATATCAATGTCATCAGCCCACCACCCCAAACATATTTGCCAAGTGTGACATAAATCGCCCAATGTATGCTGTAGATATTACAGTGTACTTTTCTCATTTTTCCGTAATTTTACTGCCGTGCCATGGCAACACCATTTAAGATATCAAAAATCTCTTCGCAATTTTGCATGTTTAATGTCACATTTATGATATATTCACCACCTTTTTTATGCCATATGTATTATATATTCACCATCTTTTTGTGCCCCTGAACCAGGGGTAGCTACTGAGCCCCCTGCCCCACCCATGTGCCACGCTTTGTCTGGGCCTAATGGCCGACACTCTGACGTGCAAAACAATAGGGCCCTAACAAGGTTTAAAGTAATATAAGGGTGAGAATTAATGACAGAATCTTCTGAATTTTGGGTGAACTATTCCTTTAAACACATTTTTCAGTTATTAAGTTTGCCTGAAAGCAAACACCCTCTTCCCCCTTCTAGAAACATCCAAGATTCTGCTGTCCACCTAAAGTGTTCCAATCATCAATTCTCTCAAGTAATTCTCACCCCTTGGTCTCGTCCAGAAGTGTGTGAACAGGTTGAGAGTGGCTGAGGAGTATGTAACAAAGTCCTTCTGAGTATGTGTCCAAAACCTTCTGTATTTAGTCTCAAACCCTCGGTTCAGCTAATGGGAATCCATCCCGCGTAATGACCCACAGTTCCTGTCGGTAATGAGATGTGGGAATTGCCCGTCCATTCGACCAGATGATGCTGTATTAACTGACTGGGCCAAGCAGGATGGACGGAGGGTGCCCGGAGCCCCAATACCCCGCCTCATTTTTCATCCGCCCGACATCGGAGCCGATGTGAGGGTCCGAAGGGGGATTGATTTCAAATGAGGCTCAAAATGACGTCTAATGAAAGTCCGTAAAGACGTGGGGCTCTCCAAAACAGCCAAACGAACCGTGGACCATCAAGAGTAAACACTTAACAAGGTCTTTCTACCAGATGAGGCCGGCTGTTTGGGCCCATCTACAAAATTGTCTAACAAATGTATGCATTTACTGGTCTAGTCAAACACAATTGTATTATTTTTATTATTTTTTTCTTCTAAACCACATTTCCCCAAAAATGTGGTGTACAAGAGTCACCCGGGCCCCCATCTTCGGCTTGCTCATTGATATGTAAACGCGGGGCAATATCAAAGAGACATCTTTTCAGGCTTTCTGTGAAGCGAGCACTACTTATGATCAAAGGCTAGTCGCTGTAAACCGTTCAAAGAGAACAGAGTTCTCTGATGGCCATTAATGTGTGTCTGTGATAAGAGTAAGTGAAAGACTGTGCCATCTTATGCAGCACAAAAGGCCCAAGAGAAACACAATATAGGACTCAGTTAGCGAAGCTGATGAGATGTTGAATATTCAGCTGGAGGTGGAGGTATAAATATGACATTCTTAATTGAGAGGCCTCGGCAAGAATAGCAACTTATTTACTGAAGCGTAGAGATCCAGAAACTCACCTTCAGGTATTTAGGTTGCATCCTTTTTGCCACTATTTTTAAGATTTCGACTCCTGTTGTCACAGTTCATCACCAAGTGAGTTTTGACTTTTGCCAAAATGAATCTCTCAGTCAGTAACTGCGCATACATGTGTGCATTAAACCTGTTTGTGAATGGTTTGTGAATGGTTTCACACAAAAATCAGGATCACCATGTTCACACTTACATTTAGGATTGAATTTAGATACCAAACCACATGTACACAGAAACTAGAAATTTCAGTTTTGACATTAAAACATGGAATGTATTCATTTATATACACTGTTTATGTGTGTGTATAATGTATGTATATATCTTATTACATTACAAAAAGTGTTATTTCAGAGTAACAAAAATTGCAAATACTTATGTTCATTTGTACAGTATGCATCTGTTGTAATATTTTCCTTGTGTACCTTTTTTATATTTCAGGTATGCAACTGCTTATCTAATGTGATTCTGTCTGTTCTGCTGGGCTTCTTGGCCCGATCTTGTTCTCTGTTTTTCACACAGCATTTAGGTCTGCATCCGTGTAGAAATGTGGCGTGGCTTTCACTTCTGTCAAAGCAGTTAATCTCCTCCAACTTTATTCTCCCTCTCACAGCAATTAACACTTCATTAAAAGTGCTCTTTAATCATTTTCACTTTCAATTCAAACACTTTTACGTTGGGTCTCATGTGGATTGCTTCCTCATTGTTCTCGGAGGGAATTAATGACTTGAAATTTATATGTTTCCCTCTCGATTACTCCTCTTCATGATTACTTCTTTGTTATTCTGTGTAAATAGATTTATTTGCACCCCAAACCCAAAGCTTCTGGCAATCTTGTGGGGCTTTGTGTGGAAGTGTTTTCACAAACATAAAGATGTCAATGCTTTTGTGTCTTCTTAGTCATTACAACATCTCTAACACTGAGCTGTTTATGAGCGAATCCCTCTACATAATGTGATTTGCCATTGCTTCGCGCAAAATTTGCCCAACTGGCCAGGCCTGGATGTTAACAATTAGGTGCGGTGTATTGCATTAGCTGCAACATGAAACAGGAGCATATTTAGGGTAAAGTTGTCGAAGTGCTTTCCAGAAACATCATAGCATGCTTGATTACAGTAGGAAATGTGCCGATAATGGATTTCAAGGTAGTGACTCCTGTGCGATTCACTTATGTGCACACATGCATGTGCTTTTTTGCCATATACTGCTTAGAATCTTCTATTGTAATGATAAATCAAGTTGTTGTTTTTTTATTTGATATGTTCTGATGTTTTTAGTCACGACCCTTAAGCGTACTTTAGCTGCTAGATGGTTTGCACTGTAAACTCTTTCAAAAAAAAAAATTTTTACATTCGCCCTCTTTTAAGCAGATAAAACCCTAAATGTTTAGGCCGACATCGACATTTTTGAAAGTTTTGTATCTAGTTAAAACCAGCCCAACTAAAAAAAACAACTAGTTGATTACAAAAATATGCGATTTTGTGCATACATGCTCCGTTGCAGAGCAGGTTTTGTTATATTGGTTGTTATCTGCTTGCATCATATTGCATAGAGTGGAATGTTCGCATACAGCGGGAATGAATGGAGATCAACGCATATGTCGCATCACCATGCCGGCTGAGACTGATGTATAGCCGTGAAGGTTGTCTTCCTCAGGGGGCTGCAGTGTGTGAGGTGTGTCATGGTGTGCGGGAGGGGGGACATCTGTGCAGAGCAGGGTGGGTATGGCGAGAAGGGCAGCCAGAGGGGTGTCTGGCATGATGTGGAGGGATATAGAGACCTCAGCAAGCACCCCACACAGCATCTAAAACACACCACCATTCACAGAAGCGAATTCACACACATTCGTCAACCACGTAACTTTAAAACATGCAGCTGTAGAGACAGATGTCACACTTGACACTGTAAACCATATCTCAACCACTGTTATACATGGATATTCCTTCAGGCTTCAAAGATGGCAATTATGTGAGCTGCGCTTCTGCAACACTTTCCAAATAAAATCTCTTAAGGGGTTGAAGCCTGGTGCACATTGAACATAAGCTTTTTTTGTAAAAATATTAAATTAAATACTAGAGCCATCAGCTAGTGTTCGACAATAATCACATTCTTGATTATGGCCGAAAAATAGTATAGTATATAGTATATGTATATGTATATATACTACGTATATAGTATAAGTATATGCATTTATACTACTTACCAATATATATTAACCAGGCCATCAGTTGATATATTTCTGAATAACTATTTGCTTGACCAATTAATGAAAATGTTAATTCATCCCTTATCCCCCAGAAGTCTTTTCGATGGTCTTGTCTGTTTTTTTTGTGAATTTTAAGTAAAAATTGTGGGCACCACAATACACCATTAAGGCAAAGTTAAAGTATTATTTTGTGTATATCATCTCTTTACTAAAACTTGAATCCACCCCAGGATGAACTGTAGGGCAGATAACCTGTGCTGCATTCATGTGGTTGTTAGCCTGGCGTATTTGTCATTAGCCTGAATTTGCATGCACCTTGTTGAGCGTGAGGTGACGTGGCAGGGGGTGTCAGGGGGTCTTGGTTTGGCCAAAAGCACAGCTGTACTGCCTGCCGTACTGATTGCCTCTCCTTCTCTCGTCCTCATTTATCTTCATTTCTTCCCAATTACACCAAATTAGCAATAGTCTCAGTTGCATTACCAACTTAATCCTCCCTTTTTTTGCGGGCTGCATTATGCAGTGGCAGATGATTCCTTGGCGGGAGTCAGGGTAAACAGCCATGAAAATGCCACCCTGGCAGATGGCGAGGCCCACAAGAAATATGACAAACAGAGTGCCAGCGTGCCGTCCTCTGCCCGTACCCGCTACAAGCTGTTAATGTGCTCCCGGACAATTTTTGTATGTGTGTTTGTGTGACTGTAAGGCTAGTTGGCATAACAGTATTAATGAATGCATGTGTGCATCGCACAGTATTTTTAGTTTCAAATAGACGTGGCGGAACCAAAGCAACGGCCGAGATTTTTGGTGCTACATAGGTCCACATGATATTGGAGGGCTCTGTCATTGATTTTAATTTATGCATTTGGCAGACACTTCAAATGCATCTTCCAAAGCATCTTACAGTGCAATTGTGTTTACAAGATGTTTTCAAACCCAGGAATCCACAGTCCACGGGTCATTTAAAATCTGTCTGACCTTAGCTTACTGATTGCTCATCGTTATTAATTATGCTTGATTTTGTATGCAGTTTTGTGTTATTTACTGCTTTAGATTGTGTCGTCTGATATAGTCTCCTAACCATCACACATTGCATAAACACTAACTCACTAACTAACTACTGCAGTACACAAATTGCGCTCTGCATGGAGACTCAATTCAAAGATGATTCCAGCAGAGTTTAACATTAGCATATTGGTAAAAAAAATACATAGCACATATATACATTGGGTAAAATTAATCCATTTTTAATTACACTTTAATCAAACTCTTTTTATCAATACTTTTCACTGTACTGTATAAAATTTAAGTATATTTAAAATCTATAAACGTTTATTTTGCCTTGTACACCATCTTGGATTTATTTTTACTAAGCTTATTGTGCGGTGCATTCTGGGATTGCTCATTGTGCAGTGCATTTTGGGGGATTGCCTTATCCATGAGGCATACATGTCCTACTTTCAGAATTTAGCTAAGGCAGCATAACTACTCTGCAGGCAGCTAACTTGGGTTTATAATGAAACAATAGCCTTGTGTCTGCACAGAAATGGCCTTATAGACACTATGAACTTCATGTCTGGGTCACATATTGACAAATATTCCAAACCTCTCTGTTCTTAAGTGTGTGAGAGTGAGTCATTTGGCCGGGGTGTTTGGGGTGGAGTAAACAGACACTCATACTTCCTGAAGTTTTCTGACCAAAGAGAGTTCTGAAGGCATAAACATACACACACTGTTTACCGCACCACACACAGACAGGGCCAACATCAACACATGCGACCGCTCAAGCAGGGGCCTGAAGACCCCAAACCCATCACAAGCCCAAACAACACGGCAGAGAGAAGGATTTACTGACCACAAAATGTAACAAAGAAACACTCAAATATTTGTATGTTTCTATGATCAAAGCTAGCTCGCTCTTGGATTACGCATATTGTCATTTTTTTTGCACAGTACTTAGTGCTTAGTAATGCCATGGACTTTTAGGACACCACACGTTTGACCTCAATGCTAATGTACTGGCCAGCATTATATTACTCACACACATGCATTGTTCTTGAGTCTCCAGGCACTGGCTGGAGGGATGGTGCAGGTGAAGATGGCAGATGGTGGTTCTAACAGGCCAAAAACACTTCACTCCAGTAAATAGGATATTCTTTATGTTCACACAATGTAGTGTGTTCTGAGTATGAGGGCATACTGTATATATACTGTGTGATAGTAAAATTGTGTCAGCCAGTCAAGATTTTGCAATACTGTCTGTGCCATGTTGTAGCATACTCTCTCTTCCTGTTGTTTTCTGTCATCCCCTAAATAGATGACAAAATGCCACAATGAGAAACAAAAGTTCCTTTAGCTCAGCTGGTAGAGCATGCCACTAGCAGCATCAAAGTCACAGGTTCGATTTTAAGGTAACACACATTGATGTAATGTGTAGTTGAACTGTAAATGAACTGTAATGTGTAGGGCTTCATAGAGGCCACACAAGAGCCGCATTTAGCAGTGACGCATCTAATGCATTGCACCCTGTATTTGTGATCTTTGGATTGAATTAAACGTCTATATTAAAAACTGTAAACAGAGGAAGAAAGTGTGATTGCGAAGCTTGACGTGTTAATGATTTTGAAGGAAACACGCAGATAACAGGAAGCTTGATATGCATTTGATGTTGACACAAATTGTGGAAGTGTCAATACGTGTTTATCTGATTGAGTTAAAATGAGGGATGTGTGTATTGTGTGTTTGTATTAGTTACGTGCAAACATCTAGACAGAATTGAACAGAACACAGGGTCTAGAGTTGCATTTTTAAATATGCAGTCTTAAAACGTCAACATTACTGACAGGATATTTAAAAATCCTCCAGACTCAACGCAATGGCTTTCAATGCTACAAGCTTTTCTGATCCAGGTAAACTAGTCAGCCTCACTGATCTACTAGTCAGCTACGGTGACTTATACTTTGCATGTTGGGAATAGCGTTTCTTTGCCTATGCGTGCATGCTGCAAATGCAACTAACTTCTCTAAAAATTGCATTTAACTAGCTCTGTCAGCGTGTGGTTAAGGAGCATTGCCGTGATGGACACATTCTCAGAGCGTGAATGACAGCTGGATATGATGCAGAAACACAGACACTCTCCATCTTTTATGCTTGCTTACTCTTTCTCTATCTGTGCTGGCTGGCATCACTTTTAGGCTAATTACTTTAGCAGCCAACACTGGAGGAGCTCTTGGATCAAACCCAAATGGGCCATCAGTACCAGAGCCGTGGATGGTTCAGCTCCACATTCGCTCTGATATACTGCGAGCATACACACATTTTCACTGTCTCACAGACATCTAACTTCCTGTGCAGTTAGCTTGTCACAGAGGTCAAACCCAGTGAGTTATATGTAATAAAACAGAGAAATGCCAATTTAGAAGTGTGGAGGTGTGCTAATTTCTTTGCCATGGGATCGTTACAAAGCTCATTTAATGATGTTACTGAACAGAGCAAGGCACACTCATGCGTACATGCACATAAGGGTCAACTGTGGGCACTTTTGTACCCCAAGGGATGATTTTATTTATTACAACAGATTTCAGTTGTTTTGTTTTTGTTGTATAAAGGTCACATTCAAACTGTGTTGGAAACTTTTTAAACTGCTGGCCCCCTGAGCTCTGCATGTATATAATGTAGAATTGGCAATACAAACAATTCTGGTCTCTGCATCTCTCTTAAAGTTATAGCTCACCCAAAAATGAAAATCTACTCACTATCATGTTCAGGGAACTCAAAAGGGGATTTTCTGTTTACTTTTTTACTAATATTTAGACCTTTAGCGAGCAGACTTGTATAGGCTGTATGGCACGCACATTTTATAACTTTTTTTATAAAGCTGTCATAAAAAATTATAAAGCTGTCATAAAAAATTTCAAAATGTTTTTACTTGACAAAAGTCGTACAGGTATGAAATTATGTGAATATGACAAAATAAGTAAATTATATGTTTTCATTTTATGATGAGTTTATTAATTCTTTATTCTGAATATGAAAACCACTCACTTTGCCTGTAGTATCTGTAGTTTGGATATGCTGGCCCTATTATACTTTATAACTGAAATATAATTTTCTTTCTATTAATTAAAATGAACTCTTTCGATGACTGAAGTCTACGTTACAACTATACACTGTATACAACTGTATTAGTAGAAATATTTATGAAACGTAAAACCCTTTCAAGTCAATTTACAAAAATACAGTACAGAATGCTGCTCCAATTTTTACATCATGTTTCAGGGATACTAAACCTGATTACAATAACATCAAAGCATTGTTATGCAGAAATGGCTTCACAAATGGTTTCAGAATTCATTGTAAAGTAGTTTGCTAGCTATTCTGATCATTACACAGGCTGTGTATTGCCTATGAACTGTTTATCAATATCAGATATCATGAATCCCTTGGTTTTGTGTTTCATCAACCTTCCGCCTCACTCATCTCACACACAAACGTGTGCACGCTCCGGTTCGGCCTCAGGTGTTTGGGCACAGCCATTACTTTATCAGCTTGTTTTTTCCCTCTCATTCAAATGGCTCCCTGATGAATAGCACCCCCGCATTCTACAGAGAGAGATTTTAATTCGTATTATTATTAAAAGAATCACTCACTGCAATCTGTTGCAAAAACACCATCTGCTGGATCACTCGTAGGACCTCCGTTGCTTATTAGGCAGAATTAGACAATGATTTCCTCTCCTCTGCTTTGCATTCGTTCACTTTCTCTCCCTCTTTTCTCAACTAATTCAACTTAAGTTGTTTTATGGCACTTTGCAACTAGCTTTTCTGCTACATTTCATTCCAGTGATTAATTCCCACGTCACCTGCTCTGGGATGAGATCTCAGTGATTGACGGAGGACTTAACCCTCTCAATACCAAAGTCCTCCTCACCACGCTGAAGCAGTGTGGCAAACACATTTATTGCATTGTAACATTTCCACCCCACTTTACTGTTCCTTGACCATTATTTACTCACTTCTCAGCCCTTAAAATTAAACAGCCTTTGTTACTGTACATTTGAGACTTTGAGATATAAATTACCTGATTTGCTAACTTTAGTGTATCAGAGTAGTTCATCAATGGTGTTTATCATGGTGGAACATGTTGATGTGTTGATGAAGTGTTGATATGCAAACGTAGGTAGTTACATGTCAATGTGCATATGGATGTGATGTCATTACCATGATGACTTGTCAGGTACACACTTTTTTACAGATTAGTTTTCATATGAAGTCAGGATAGGCTAGAAAGTGTGTAAGTTTTAATGTCTACCTAAATAAAGTTTTATTTTACAAGAGCAAGGTAGGTTTAGTCTATGATAGATTTAGTCTATCATTGCAACAAACTGGAATAATATTCTGGCTCCTCAGGCTCACTTTCCCTCAGTCCTCCCTCTCTATGTGTCTGCTGTCCCCAGGCGGTAGTGAGTCTTCCTGGGATAAAGAGAAACTCCAGTCCCCCCCCTCCTCTGGAGCACAGCACGGTCTGGCTCACGCCGGGCTCTCCGCTCAGCACAGCCTGTCAGGGTCTCATCTCTCTTCCCTACAGCAGAGTCATCTCCTGGCTAACAGTGAGTCATTCATTCATCATCTTCACTCATTCACTCAATCACCAGGTACAAGTCTCTTGATTCTCCTCTGTTCTATTGATCAGCTACCAGTGTCATGTTAGTCATTCATTCTTTCATTCAGTGGGTTTGTCTGCCTGTTTAGACAGTTCTAGGCCACTTTATCTGTTTTATACCTATCAAATTAATCTCATATTTGGCTTGGCTTTATTCATTGCAGTCTGACTGGATTGTGAAAAGAGAGCTGTGAATTATTATTGGTTAATATTATTTTTCTAGCCCACATGACCTTGGTTACATCAGCAGAAATGTTTCAGTGGTGAAATAAGTTATTAGTATTATTGAGTAATGATTTAGATGAATAGGCCTAGAGCTTCTTCAATACAAACAAGACAACAAAAACCAACAATACAATAAAAAAGCAACTATGCAGTATAAGGGAATGGAGCTTTCAAGAAAATGTCTGAAATTTACATATGGAAATTTATTGTATTGCTAAACCTTGAAAGCTTTAACCCACACTCAATACAACTGCATGAAAAAGTGCATGTAAAACAGTCTTTTAAAGTTTCTGCTTTTGTGTTCCACAGAGGAAAATAAGACATGAGAGTGAATAAATATGACAGAATTTTCATATTTACATTAATTGTAATTGAAATCAACAACAGTACATATTCATTTCATGGTATCTATAAAGTAAGATAATTAGATTTGATTTAAAACAACACAGCTCAGTACTTCAGCCACCATTTACCAACTAATTACCTTAATACCATATAAACAGATATAAGACGAGTCTGTCCTTGTCTTTATGTTTTTCTCAGGGCTTGACCTGCCATTCATGATGATGCCCCACCCCCTGCTGCCCGTCAGTCTGCCGCCTGCCTCCGTTGCCATGGCGATGAACCAGATGAACCACCTGAACACCATTGCCAACATGGCTGCGGCTGCTCAGATGCACAGCCCCCTTTCCAGAGCAGGAGCATCTGTCATTAAGGTAACATGCAAAGTTTTAACAGAAAACCACTGACTTCATTGACCGTTTCACTGCACTTAATTATGACCGTCTCTTTCACTGAAGCACTGGAGTCAAAGTCAGCATTTGTTTCGAATGCGCACATCACCTCACTCTGAGAACTACATGTCCCCCTTCTATTGGCGAATCATCTCGTTTCACGAGACATTTAACATCTGGGAGGGAGCTGTATACCAAACCATCTTAATTTCTAACCATCTTAAAGGGAGAGTTTGTTTTAAAATTGGAGGAGAAATAACAGAATAAATGTTGTGTGTTGGGTCCACACAGAGCAGGTATTAGGGAATAATAGATGCAGAGTTTAAAGTCAACACTATCTGTTATCTTTCCACCATGTTCCCCTGAGAAGAGACCGTGTCGGTTAATTTACAGCGTGAGGTGGATGCTTGTGAAGCTTCTTCGAGATGCAGATATGGCCTAGGGCATACAGTATACACACACACTCAAGGACAGATTCATATAGATACAGACTGACACAAAGGCAAAGAATCTTTTAAAAAGCAACAGCTTCTGTTCTGGTACTAAAATCAAAGCATAAACCGTGTACATATGTATATGATGTGTGTTTACATCTGTATTTTTGATTTAAACACAAATCTAGGCAGAATTTGCTCAGAGTGTTGCTCAGAGGCTGATCCTTTATTGATCCTTTATTGTTCTGGAGATCACCGTCTCGTCAGAAATTAAATGTCTATTTTTGCCTTCTGGAATAGATTTGAGGGTTTCTTAGAGTTATTTGCCTGTTTTGGCTACTGTTTAAATCCAGTTTTAACGAATATGAATGTGTGTGTCAGGAGTGTGTTCCGGACAGTCCATCTCCCACTCCGTCTCTCGAGGAAGCCCCTCGTCCCGGATCACAGCCCTCGTCACACCCCAGCAGTAGTGTGTCTAGCTCCCCCAACCCACACACACAGAGCCCTGAACGACTGGGTCAGTACCTAATAAACACACATAATAAAACATTCTCCTAGGCATATGTCAGTTTTGTATTTAAAGGGAAAGTAGTATATCAGTGTTTAAATACATTGCAAGTTAAATACATAAGTAAGCCATTCATAAGTTGATTTCCCTAAAAATCTGCTTTTGCAAATTTTTTTTTGCACTCTGTTTTTAAATTGTACTTGATTTTATTCTTTATCTTCACAAACTATAATCTGCATTGTTGACAGCACATGTCATGAAATAAGGTAATACAGTGTAACAAACAGGCATAAGTATATTTTATCATTCATGCATTCTCTATAAACACATGTATGCAGTTCTGAACCCAACTGATGGAGAACTGCCGGAACGGGACACGGGCATCAATATGAAGAAAATCCTCAAAGAGAAAGGTTAGTGTCTTTAAACCTTTATTCCCTCTTGATTTCTAACTTTAATCTACTAAATTAGTGTTGCAGTATAGACTCGGTTTAAGAACGTAACTTGATTCAGTATTTCCTGCATTAAGTCAGATGTCTGTCCTCATTGAAAGCGAAAATGCTGTGCAACACCACAAAATCACAGCTACTAAATTTGTTTGATACTTATTATCCAGCAGGATATTGTACCAATGAGATTTCACAATGAGCGGGGCTACTCGTGATGCTATGAACATGGAACCCAAAATGTCTAATTGCATGTCACATTCACAGTTTATTATCTTTAAAACCTTTTATGTAGAAGTCATATTGCTCAGCTCGATATTGTATAATCTGGTTAGGACTTGTAAGATGTAAACCAAATTTTAAACATAATCAGGAACAGCGCAACAGAGACGTTTTAATGCACACTGAAGCTCATTAGTTAAATTTACACCCCCGTTGGCTCACACTGGCAGCATATAGCGTCGCAACACTTCTCCTTTAATTAATGACTTAATTAGGAGCTTAACTGAACATGTATAAAGTTCATATTTACGGTGTGGGGTGTACACATTTGTATATATGAGTGCAAGAGAACCATTAGAGCAGCTAAGTACATAATTCATCATTAAAAGAAAATGCTTTTTCCTGTTTGTACAACACATAAAGATACGCAGGTGTGTGAGTTTCAATCTTGGATATCGTGATGCGTGTGGGTTCTGTTTTAGGAGTGTAGCTTGCATATTTTGTTCAGGTGTGAATGTGTGTGTCGGTATAGCAGGTGGCGGCCCCTAACGCACATCAAACACAGAACTGACGATGCAAAGATGCCCCCAGGCTCTCTTAAAGAGAGTCAATGTGCACCTGGTCTCTGACTGTATTTTATTAATACGTCTGGAAAAGATTCCACAACACACACACAAATGCATGAATACCACAAACTGCTTCTGTTTTTGCAAATGCAGTGCATCGCATTAAATGCAGCTCATCGCATTTGATGCAGCGCTGAGAAAGAAAGCTGAAGAAAACATAGATTTATGTTTTGGTCAATGACCATGTGCACAAACACACACTTGATTTTTTCTTACATTGGCCTAATTTCTGAGAGCAGATACATAGTATTGCTCACATATTTTTCTTGCTTTGCAGTTATTTAATTTCTGACTTTTCTACTTCACCTCAGGGTGAAAATCACATGATAGGAAGCGGTGCTTTTACTTTACTGTGATTGGCTGATTACTCAAACAGGCATTATTACATTGACAGTTATGTTTGCAACCGGTCTGGGTTGAACTGGTGAAAACACATTGACATATCACACAGCAAATTGAAATTTAAAAAGAATTGAAACACAAAATGGTCCATGTCCATCATTACACTTGCTGTGTTTGAGGATGATTTGTGGACTAATAAAAGAAGTTGACTTAATAATAACAACTGAATGGAAATTAGTAAAATTAATGAAACGATACACCTAAAATATTTGTTACTGTATTATTGGACAACATGTACGTTATATTTATAAGTGGTGTAAAATAAAGTTTAAAATGTATTTACATAAAGACGCCTATTGAAATGAAACATTAACTGTTATTGGACTAAATAAATTCCCAAGGCAGAGGGGTCAGTTTGCCTTCTCATTGCAGAAGCCAACTACATATCACTGCTTTCTCTCTTCAAGTCCAGCATCGGTTTAACCTACTTACACACACACACACAACAGATTGTGTAGAGAGCAGCAAGCCTCTCTAAACACCTGAGAGGATTGACTTAGTAAAGATTGACCACGATTATATCAAATATGTTTGCTCTAGTTTACTTCAATGATATACTCTACAATTGTGTTATGAATTCTCTTCTGTTTTGTTCTGTTCTTGTTAGTGGATTTGTATCTATTCAGTGATAAAATCATCTTTCGACTATTGCTTTCTTAGTCTGTTTTCCTTTAAACTGTTTATTGGAATATATGTGACAGCCCAATGGAGAAATATTTTTGAAATCCCTATTTTTGGAATCAGTAAATACATTTTTAGATTTTCTGAAGAACAGTGTAGTTTCTAGTTAATGGCAGGGTGTTATGGGTGGTTGCTAGGGTGTTGCTATGCACTTGCAAGTCCCTAAGGTTGTGAACACACTGCAGTTTGGTAGTGACATCGAAATTCAAATGCAGGAATAAACCTCCTAAAATTTAATTGCGTGTTGCCTGTATCTCTGTCTTTGTGGTTCATGGCACTGCACCTCAGAGAAGCTACCAGTGTCCAAAAGAGAATTAGTTCTGTACACACTATGCAGATTTAATGTCAATTCAGTTCTCACTACCTTAATGTTTCAGGAGTTGTGGAATGTGGTTCCACAATTCAGTTATGGAATGTGGTTGTCTGATTTAATCTGATTTCATCGCCTCAAAAATAATTGTCTGAGGTATCGTCCACAACTGTAGCACAAATTGTGCAGGACAAGTTACAAAGTTAACAATAATAATGATAATGTCTTAGTGTTCTTCACATTTAACATTACTTAATTTTGTTTTGAGTCAGTTGCAGATTCAATTCTCCTAATCTTTCTAAGAAAAGAAAGATCTCCCTCTTCAGACGTAGATTACTCAGGGCCCATTTTTCTGAATCCTGGCGAATGGGCCACTGAATTTTAAACACTGTTTGGCCTGTGTGTGTAACGGTGATGATAAACAAAGTGACGTGGTGGTACGTGGTGATGAATGGTAAAGCCCGAGGCCAGCAGCACTGTGTTTCAGCGGGACCTGGGCGAGTGAACCCTGTCTTTAACTCTCCATAAATCACTCTCTCTCTTTACCTCTTTCTCTCTTTCACCCAGGGCTGGCTGAATGCCAACAGAAGCTGCTCTCACTTCAGGCAGCATCTATCCTTTCTGCTGCTAAAGAGTGAAGGGAAATTCTGATGTTATTCTGGATAGCTTGGGTTCATACGCGAACCTTTGTAGCTCACGCTAACATCTAACATTAATCTTACAATCAGTTATTTCTCACAGGCCTTAAAGAAATATAACAAAGACAACAAGTCAGAATACATCTGTGCACTGTAAAAAGTACAGAGAACCTCAATTAGTACTCACATGCCAAAAATGTGAAAAGTAGCCACAACTTCAGTGTGTATTCTTTCACTTTTTGACCATAAGAGCATATAACATACAGCTGTAACAATGTAAGCTAGACAACGATAATCTCTAAAAGTGGTTTCGTCATCTTAAGCACTTTGTCCAACAAAGGTAAAAAAGACCTGACGACACGCCATGCAGACACCAATATCACATTTTTTGATGCTTTTAGTACCTTTTAAAAGAAATCTAGCCTTTCATAAAGTCTGGTTCAGAGTCTATACAGTGCATATTGTATGATAATGTGCTAATGTATTTGGCTTAACCTGATGCTGAGCACTTTGGCCATAGAAGCACTTTGTAGAAGTGTACATTTATGTGTGTGTGTGTGCACGGGCAGGCGGAGAGTTTGTGCTGTGTAATTGCTTTGTCCAGTTTTCCACAGAGCAGATATGTGGCATCTGGTTTCAATCAATGTTTTCCTCCGCCATTATGAAATTAGCTGCGCGGAAATGATTTGAAATGGCCTGTAATGATTTCTGATAGAAATGTGCGCCATTGTTTCGTCCTTTGAGATAAGCATACTGGTAAATAAATCACAACAAACGTTAAGCAAACCAAAGGACAGAAACGATTGCTATACAGCGTTCCAAGTCTAGGAGCGGCCCTCAAACTGCAAGTTTGGCTTTCTCAGCCTTGTATTTTTAATCTTCATTTTTGTTTGTTTATTCGCAAGCTCCTTCTTCAGATATGTGCAAAGGGGACCATCCGTGGGCTTTGAAGACCCTTTTTGATCATTAGGTTGATTGCTGTTCTAAGCGCATTTGTGATGGTTTAATTAAACCAAGACCCTTCGCGGGGCCCCAGCGGCCCTTGAGAGCTGTCTGGCTGGAGGGTTTGAGGTGCTGCTCACAGCACACACTGTTTCTCTTTGTGTTAAAGATGAGAAATGGATATTAACCAAGGAAAATCAATGACATGTTGAAAAGAGAAAGTAAACTGTTACAGTTAGCAATTTGGGGCAAGGTTAACACGGCTGAAAGTCACCCCACAAAAAGCGACATTTTTGGATGAGAACACAAGTGATAAATGATAGCGTGCTTTCTCTGTCTCTCTCTCACACACACACACACACACACACACATGAAAGTAGAGATGAAGTGAGGGTAAGGACAGGTGCTTGTGTTCTGCTCTGGTTCTGAGAGAAGAGCTGGAGCAGGTTTTTGTCTCTCAGGCTTGTGAGGTCTCCTGTGCATGCTAACAGTGTCACTGCCACATTTGAAGAACAGTTGCCTCAAGGCTCACAGAGATTCTCGTACAGATAATAGAGAAAGACACACAAGCCAGCTAGGGGATGAAATCATGTAACTAATCAGTTTTAAAGAGAAAACAATGCTTTTAACACGGTCCAAATTTAGCATTATACAGATTCGATGTTTAAGATCCCATGACATGGTTTGATCCTATTTCCTGTTATCTTTTTTGTGGTTATGCATTTCTTCTTGTAGCAGGGCATTGTGATCTGACATATTGGTCCTTTAGTTGACATAACAGTCATAAGTTATGTAAAATTATTATTATTAATAATAATAATAATATTATCATAAAAGCTATTTGATGTTGCTTGTCAGAGGCTTTCTATACAGCATTTTAATGGACAAAATTTTGTGACACCCTATAAACAGGGGTCAGGTGCATAAACATCCAGTAAGTTACGACTGTGTCTTCAGAACTAGTCTGACCAGCTAGTAATTCGTTTTTAATGTAACTTTTAAGACACAAAGATTGTGTCCAGTCTTGAAAAAGGTTATGACCAGTCCTGAACAAAATTCCTCTCATCACCCTATCCTATGAAAACAGGTGAAGTTAGCAGTTAGCAGTTCCTAATAAAAAAATGAAAGAAAAACTTCAGACTGCATGCATTAAACTTTCTCACTGGCGTCTCTGGTTCTTATTGTGTCCCCTGAGACGCGTTCATCCCGCAGGTCCATTCCTCCTATGCTCAGGTTAAGGGCTTCAGCGATGACCTAGTATTCCTCTCATTTAATATTCCACCGCCTGCTCTTCACACACTAATTGGAGAAGAAGGAAACGCTCATTAAGGCTCATTTCATGTACACATATTCATTAGACTCTGGGCTGGAGTGTCAAAAAAATGCAGCCTGGCCTCTTTTCTAGTTTGTTTACTTTCTTGTTTGTTTGCAGGTGTATTTGTTCATTTAAATTGCCCTCTCCCATACATGTTAGAAATAAGTGTGAACACTACCAGATTAGTTTTGTTTGTTCTGAGCTTTTAATGTTTACAAAATTGGTTTTACACTTGGCAAGTTTAAGTTTAAATATTTGTGGAGAGTTTTTTTATTTTTTTCTCACAAGCTTGTGAATCTTAAAATCTTGTGGGTTTTGCCGAAGCTGTGGCCTGTTGGTTAGAGGTGCCTAATATAAACTAAAACACATTTGATAAAATTAATATTTTAAAACATTCAGATATTTTAGTTCATTATTTTTGATGATACTATATCAATAATCCCAGTAATAAAATCAACATTTTAAGTTGAACTTTGCATGGATATTTAGGAGGGAAGAAAACTAACCACATTTTACAGCAAATCTGTGAGAAAGTGAAACATACTGTACTTTATCATTTAAACACACTCAATAAGTTCTATACAAGCAAAATCCAAACTTAATGCTAGATAAAAGATAAATGCACAAGGTGTCCATTTCAATAAATTGTTTAGCTTTAACACATCAACAACATCAACAACATCTCTGCAAGTCACCTCAAATTATCAACTCTTACTAAAAATAAGTGACTTTCATAAATTGTCAGTTTTAACACGACATTAGGCCATTTTAGCCTGAATTATACATTTTGGCAGTTTTACGCTGATCGAACTGAAGATACTCTACGCATAATCTTAAAATACTGCTCTGGTACGTACAGTCCTCTAAAATTTATAGTTAAGACATACAGTTGGTTTCTGAATAAAAGCAGTAAATGTGAATGCATTCAGATATAATATCACCGTGGTTCTGCATTCACTCAGCCTGCTGGAAAACTAGTACACTTGTGGACTAATAGGCCAAAGGTCAATGCAGTGGCACTATTATAGCTAACGGCACCCTTCAGACCCAACTATTCCTTTATTTACATTCCTTTATTTACAGTACATCTTCAGAAGCGCCAGAACATGTTCTGCAGTCCAGCTCGCATATGGCTGTTAAAATGTAATATACACTAATACCCCCTCATTCACTTCCACATCCAACCTATTACTGCCATGGCTTTTTATTGTCCTGCTTTCATCTTTCCTGTGTATGTGTGTGTATTGTGGGGGTAAACTAACCAACATTGGTCCTTTTGCTTTGCTTGAGCTCATTAGGTGCTTTGTGCATTTCATTTTTGGGGGCCTGGTTTTAATATAGCTTGTTATTCCATTGAATCAGGGGCCCCGTCGACCTCAGGTTTTGGAAGCGTAACCCCTGAGAATGATTTGAAGTTGAAGAAAGAAATTAATAGGTGATACCCTTCTGTGTTATATTGCTTTCATTGACTTTGGTGTTAATATTGCTTGTGGTTTAGTGGTAGGAAGTTTGTGCGCTTTATACGTTTTTGTTAAAGTGAGCAGAGAGCTAACAAGCTAGAGGATCTTTTACATCATTACTGTAAGTTCAGCTGGAGCGTTTTAACATCATATTAGTGCCCCTTACCACAGCAAAAGATGCCGCCACCATCTTAAGGTGTTTGCCGGGGTGTGGCTTTGTAGTTGCTAAGGTGTTTTGGTTGGTTGCTAAGTAGTTTCTCACAGATCTAAGTCAAATGCAAAGCTGCAAAGTCTGTATGATATTCTGGCTCTGAGATAGGACTATGGCTCCTTTAAATGTTTTGCCTGGTTTGTCACCCTCCAGGCAAAAGATGACACATTTGTCCTTAACGTCCTCTTCTGTTCTTTGTGACTTACATGATTTGAGGTTTCTCATATTTCTCATATTTCTCATAAATATGTGCAAGTTATGCGCTAAAGTTTGTGTTTGGAGTTTGTTGAAATAGTCATCAAGTGAAGCTTGCTTTATGAAACAAAAAAGTCATTTTTTATTCAGTTTAATTAGTTTAGTTATTGTTAAACTAATTTTTCATCACATAGATAATAGATAGAAAGTTTTCCAGTACTCTACAGTACAGTAAGAGGTGTCTAAACGTCTTAACGTGTTTGTCATGTTTTTCCTCTGTGAGCTGGCTCTGATTGGACCATATCTCACAGCTATAAATACCTCCCAGGCATTTGGATCCCCATGTTTTAAAGCTCCCTTGGCGCATCCTGTCAAACACTGCCATCTTGTTGGGAATAAATGTCTAACTGGCAGAGGGGTGATCTGTCTCTCTCTAGCTTTTTCTCTCGTAGGCTAACGCTTTATCAGAGGCTGTGTTATCTGCCTCAACTAGAAGGTCTGATCACTTCCTGTTCTCCTCATTCTCTCAGTCTTATTTTTACGTTTTCTTGTTGTTCTTTTTTAGCTCTCTTCTGTATTGTCCATTTTTTCCTTAAGATTTATCTCAGCTGCTTATGCTAACTCCTCTGTCCATCATCTTGAACCTAATGTTCAGAACAAATGCTGGTTGCTTTCTCAGTCTGACATGAGATAAAAGTAATGATGTATGGTAAAACTGAAAAATTATGAAACGCTTTTTGTTGACATTTCTTCACCTATGCCAATGCATAAATCTCATTAAACTGTCAAGAACATATCTGAATAGTTTAACAACAAAAATAAGGAAGAAATAAGATATTACTAAGAAAGATAAACATACTTATTATTCTAATGCAAAGAAACACTTATATTTAAACTGTATTTGTGCATTATGGTAGTTTTGGTTATTTTTAAACTGTTTAATTTAGGCTGACACAAACAGGTTAGATTCAACCAGTAACTAAGCAAAATTAAGACCAAAGTCAGCACCTACAACTTTTTGCCCCTGCTGTACCATTTCATACACTTGTCAGTTATTTCCTGTCTCGTTTTGACATTACTAATCTAGTGCTAAAATAAGGACCTCATAGTTCAAAACAACCTCAAATAATTAGCAGCAGCCCGTCTTTTAACATTTACTCTGACAATTATGTTGATTAGTAGTGTGCCTTGATCTTCATATGTAAATCTTGAATAAACAAACCTGTATTAGTGTGTTTGCGCGTGTGCCTTCATGTACACATACCTGACAAAAGCACTGCACCAGAGACGCGCACTAAATTACCCCCTAATTGGATCCCCTTGAATATTCAGGAGACATCCTCTTCAACACATGTACAAAATAAAAACTAACTAATATGTGGGGGCAAAAAAATCACATTGAGGTTAAAGGCGCTGAGGGAGATACCCCTCTTCCTGTTGCTCCTGTTCCACCGCATCTGTTCATCCATATGGAACGTGGGGAAATATCCTTCTCAGGGAAAGCTGACATTGTTAAGCAAACTCGCTAAGAGAACAATGTCTTTAGAGGAAAAGTTAAAATAAGAGACATGGTTTCAACTCCTGGGCTGGAGATTCTTCTTTGGAGGTTTTCTTATTTTCAGTAATAGCTCCTATTTTTGGTTTACACGAATGATGGAAATTCAAATGATGCTAAACACACATGCTAAAGGAAACTTATTACATTTTAAAAGATTTACACCCAGGTATATTTTCATATTGTATAGAAAATTGTTGTTTCATATTTTGCTTACCAATATAGGCTAAAAGATGTTTAAAGCAAAGCCTCACTTGAGATTCAGTAGCAACACCAACAGTGATGTTGCCTTTTTATTTGTTCTTATATGTTTCTTATATGTATTTGCATTCTAAATTCTAATTAGTCTTGTTATCCTTGCATACAAAATGTATAGCCTTTATAAACCATGCATGAACATGATATGCAATTTGCCAGGCAAAGCTTTGTCTCTTTCTTTCTTTTTTTGATTCTCTGTACTCTTCTCTGGTGGTCATAATGGTACTTGAGTTTCTTTGTTTTCATCCAGTTAAAAAGCTTTTTTCCAAAAACATTGTTTTTATTTTTAGTGGACAGAGATGAATAATTAATCACGGTGGTCAGTTAAAAAGAGAAAAGCACTTCCATTCATTTTGTTAGTTTATTTATTTATCTGTTTGTTCACTTTGCACTCTCGACTGGTGGTGTTTTTTAGGGTTGAGAGGAGAGATGCGATTGTTTCAGGTTTAACTCCAGTATTTCAACTTCTATGGCCATAGATGCCTGTTATGGAAATACATGTTTAAATTAGCAAAAAAAAAAATATTTCTGTACTGCATTCTTTTTGGCCCAGAACCAAAAAACACTTTTACACAAATAACATTTTATCCAATAAACATCATCACACAATGTACAAACAAACAGATCCCATTGTGCTTGTCCTGACGCTCACCTACGCACACACAGAGAGTATCATCACTCCTGCACATTACAGAGAGAAGAGACAGAACGAGGGCACTTTGTAAATGTCATGGGCCGAGGGCTCTTCCACCCTCTTTGCTGGATAGAATAAAATGAATTGAAGTGAGCACTATCAGCAGCTGCGGCAAGATAAATCTGTCGTTTAAAAGGGACTTGCAATTAGGTGTGCTGGGGCCAGTAGGAGGGCAGGGCTTTCAAGGGGCTTTAACCATTAACCTCCTTTCTACCATCACATTAACCTGGGATTTGTAGTTTTTAGTTCCCTGAGCTTGAATGTGAGTCACCCACTGGCATAAAAGAAAAGGACTACAACATATAACGGTGATGTTCATTTTCTTTTTCTATTAAAATTAACATGAGACAGCATTCCCAAGCGACTTTATGACAGTATGAAACAGCATAATCACCGGAAAAAAACTTAATCATGAAAAGTGAATCATGAAAAATTCTCTACCCAAATGAAGCGAGATTTAAACTGACTGAATTCTTTTGGTGCGGCCTAGAGGAAACATTGGCCAAAACCATAATAATATATATAGTAAATAGGTCAATCAAGATTTCATACGTGCGTTAATGCCAATACAATTAGCTGTAAACCCACCGTTATGTCTGATAAACACATCCTCATGTGGGCTTTTAAACATTTCTGCACTCTTCACCTCCGGCGTTATCTTACAGTTCACCTCACACCTCTGTCTCTCACTCTCTCTTTCTCTCCAGCGTCCCCTTCAGCTTACCCCTTTTCTCACCCTGTTCCTCTTTCTCACACACACTTTCCTCTTCACACTCTATCTGCGTGACCTTCATGTGCTCGCCACTTTCAGCCAGCACCAAAAACTTAATCACACACTGTCAGCCTGTAAGGAGAGGAGGAGGGCCGCTCCTCTCTTCTTTAATGCCCTTTGCAGTGGTGAGAAAGAAGGGGGAAAATTTATGACTGGTGGGACAGGTGGGGTATGAACAATGGGCAGAAAGGAGTTCGGGGTTATCTGGTGGGGTGCAGGTGAGAGCGCGGCAGGGAAATCGATGTGATCTGTGATACACTGTCATCACAATTCCCACCCTGGCCGTCCTATTTATCTTTCGTCTGGATGGGCCGTGTCAATGCGCGCGGAGAGAGGCCCCAGCCCAGATTAGCCCAGGTGAATCATGACTGCTCCGTCTCTGTCTCTCTCTTATTCTCTCCATTTTAGTTTTAGTTCTATCCTTTATGGCTGGAGCAGCGGGGCTATAGTTTGTGGCCTGGCATTATGGGTGGGAGAGGCTACTTGAGGCTTGTGGGTAAAATATGGATTGTGTGTGTGAAGGTGGGAGATTAACTGCTGTTCAGAGGTTTGGACACAGCATCTTTCTGTTTCATCAGAAATACACCGCAAAACGTTCGCTTAGTTGATCTTCTTTTCACTGAGTGATGGTCATATCTACACTTTCTGAGTTTGACAAGCATCACTTTGAGCTTAGCTAGTTCATCCTCTTCCTATACATTCTAATACTGTAAAATTCATTTATAATTTCACCCCTAAATGTCTAAACACTTTGGCACTATAAACATGCTTTGTTTGTTTGAGCATATTAATTAATGGCCTGCGAGTTTGGGGGCGGGGCTGTCTGGTTTGTGTGACCAATAACAGAAGGTGGTGTTCTTGTCCAGTCTTTTTTATAAAAGTTAAATAAACTTGTTCTTTTGTAATATGGATTGGTGATACTAATGATACAAAAATCCACTATTAATAGTAAATCTAGTTATCTACTAATAGTAAAATTACTATTACTATTACTATTTTAAAAACTATTTTAACTATTTAATTTTTTATCAAGTAAAGATGTTCTGTTCTTGTGTGTCTGTGTCTGATCTCAGAAGAAGCTCAGTTAGCTTTGCCCATGCAGAAGCCAGGGTTTGAGAAACTTCCTCTGGGCACTCAGACACTTCCTCCAGGATTCCCCGCTCCCTTCCTGTTTGCTGATGGCCTTTCTTCCGTGGAGACATTGCTGACTAACATCCAGGTAAATCTACTGTGTGTTCTTGAACGGTAATATGTACAACAGCGTGTTGGATGTTTGGGACTTTTTTGATTATGTATTATTAGTGTATTAAAGTTGAGTGTGTTTTGTGTGGTGTGGGCGGCTCAGGGTCTGCTGAAGGTGGCCGTGGATAATGCCCGCGTGCAGGAGAAGCAGGTGCAACAGGAGCGCAAGGAGTTAAAGATGGAGCTCTACAGAGAGAGAGAGATAAGAGAGAGTCTGGAGAGACAACTCACCTCTGAACTGCATAGCCGAGGTACACACAAACACACACTCACTCATTCAAACACACACTTGTATGACTATATTAGTAAAGTCGTTCTATAGACTAGGCTAAGGCTAATGATATTTATATCCCCTAAACCTAATCACATTTAAGGAAAACTTGATTTGACCAATTTATCAGCCTTTTAATCAAGTGAGGACCAGTAAAATGCTGTTACAAGTTGGTTGTTATCATTTTTCACTGTTAGTGAAGACATTTGGCCCTTACAAATATAGCTAAATCTGTACTCACACACGTGTTAACATATGTGGTTAATGAGGACTCTCCATAGACATAATGGTTGTTATACTGTACAAACTGTATATTCTATCCCCTAACCCTCACAGAAAACTTGGCATTTTTTAATTCACTAAGAATTTATTAAGAATGCTCTTAAGTGATATAGTTTATGAGGATACAGGAAGTATCACCATAAACCTTTCCTGCAGCTCAGTGATTAGAGCATTGCGTAAACAACGCCAAAGTCATGGGTTCGATCCCAGGGATTGCACATACTCAGAAACAATGTGTAGTATAATGCAATGGAAGGCACTTTGGATAAAAGCGTCTGCCAAATGCATAAATGTAAATGTAAACCAAGTTTATATTGTTATGTCATTTTAGTAAATTAATAAAAATTATAAAAGTTTTATTTAAAAAATGTTAAACTATGAAAAGTTCTTTGAAATGAATAGGCAAAAAAGTAATGGAAAGCTGTAGAACAACACACGCTTAAGTACATACTTATTACTTAATGCATGAAGAACTCTCCAGAAAAACCAAACAACATGGAAGAAATCTGTGAGTTTACACTGCCAATTCTCTCTACATCACAACCAAACCATGTCACTAGTGGATTTTCTGCCAGTTCCATTTGTGCCAAGAAATAAAGCCAATTATTCAGCTGGATAACAGCTCTGACTATATGTACAAACACCTCAGTAATTTATTAGCCATGGCTGTTACAGCATTTTATGTTATTCTAATGCACACTTTTGTATGATGGATGATTTAGGCAATCAAAGGCAAGTAATTAAAGGTGTAAAGAGGAAGGGACATTTAATGCTGTACGCAAATGAACACACAGTGAGCTTGTATTAATGCTGCTCCTCCAGCCTACAAGTGTTTCAAAGGCTTGTTAATTGCTGTGAATCCACATATACATCGAGTTGATTATGTTTGCACATATTCAAAGTTTGTGTTGTGCGAAAACATTGTGAAGTGTGAAGACTACGTGCTGCTACTAGGTGTGTGTACAGCTGTTCTGTTGGCTCTCAAATGCACTTTTTTAATTGATTGCCTTTTTTATTTATTGTTGTTATTGTTCAGTTGTAAATTGATTGAAGATTGTATTGTAGGACTGGGCATATATACACCCAGGACTGCAAGGTTTATATTGCAATTAGCCAAATCATAAACGTACATGAGCAATATCAGACCTGATGCTTGACTTAGCAAATGCTAACTAGGGCACAATCTAAATCTAAATTAATTTGATTTGTCAAAAGCAGAGTCTAAAGACCTTGAAGTGTTATACTTATCAAAAGCTGTTGCATGTAGCGCACTGTGTTTTGTTAGCGATAATGAGCACTTTCAAGTCTAATGTGTGAAAGTGAGTCCACGCTGTTGTCTCCTTGCGTTCATAGACAACATGCTGAATGAACGAAGTGTCATACGTTTGAATGTTTGTTCATGGCTCTTTTTTCTCTTCCTCAGCTACTATTCAGAAGCGTCTTAAAAAGGAAAAGAAGGCAAAGAGGAAACTTCAGGAGGCCCTGGAATTTGAGTCCAAGAGGAGAGAGCAGGTGGAACAGGCCCTTAAACAGGCCACTTCTCCTGAGAGCCTCCGGATGAGTCTAAATGGTGAGCTTCTCTCTGACACCCATCAGAAAACTGGGTGCTAACTTGATGTAATGCAATAAAGTGACCTGGATAAAGTAGACAGTTGACAGGACGTATTGTTACATATCGCTTTTATTTGTTGTGTCGTGCTGAGTAACCCTGCCCCCAGTGAAATTTCAATGGCCCAAACTCCAGCTCAGGAGCCAGAGGTAAAAATTGCATCAATTTCATCAAGGGATCAAGGGACAAAGTGATACTGTAGACAGGATTTTCATGATGTCTGAGATTCTTAAGAGATGATATTTGCTTTTGTAAAAGCCATATATAAGTGTGATTGAAATTAAAAAGTGTGCCACCTCAGATCCACCAATCAGAGAAGTCGATGTTAGCATAGAAATGATAACCATGCTAAAAGTGCTAAGCCAATGATCATGTAGTATTATGATTGATATAACTGAGTCTCACTACACTATCAAACAGCATATATATTTGAATGTTTTGCAATAACTATTCAATATATTGTATTTTATAAGTCTTCAATGACTGTATAAACGACTGTATGATTTTGTCATTTTTTTTTTTGAAATTTCCATTTTCAGTGTTGACAGAAAAACTTTTCACGTCATGGCCTAAATATGACATCTTTCTTTCCAGTTTACCCTGTAATATTCTCACCTATCTGTGTAGATCTGCTTGTTCAGAAATTCCATCTGTTTTCCCCCATCAATATTTTAATAAAACCTTCTGTTCTTTCTCATATTTCGTTATCGCGCTGATATTGGTATTTCCGTCTCAGTCATAACTGTTAGCGATGCATTAGCGTCATAATCTCAACTGAGGAAATGGAGCCTGATGTTTATCATAAACGCTCTAAATGTGCACACTTATCAAGGCTAAACCGTTTTCCTAATCGTTTGCTGTTGTTTTGATTACACTTGTTTAATTGTGAATATCTTAACAGAAGCAGAATTTAAATGGGGGAAAAACATACATTTGTAAGACATCTGCGAGCGTTTCCATGATTGCTGGGGCAATTATGCTGGGCCAAGGCTGATTAGAGATGAATTCGTTAAGAAAAATGGCCTTTGTTTTGCCTTTCATCTGAGAGTACGGAGGGGAATGCCAAAATAAGATCTGTATTGTGAATGTCTACTCGTACGTCACATCTCTGCATGGATAAAGTTATTTCCTTTCTGCCTTTGTTGTGAGAGATTATTTCCATCTGTAATTCCTGTTTTTTTAAGTCTGCTACACTGAGCTCACTGTATTTCACTCTGTAAAGTATTACACATTCATATGTCATATGTATTCATATATTATTATGACTATCCATCTTAAACAATGTAAAATCTACTGAATTATTGCCATTTTCTGTTTCAATAGAAATCATTTTCTGTTTCGTCTTACTGTGTGATTTCTGTAATCTTTCCAATAATGGATAAAAAGATAATAATAGATAAATTATAGATACTAATAGATAAAAATAGATGTGATCTGGCTCCCTTCTGGTATGGAACACACTTTTTTATGGTCCTATTTTTCCTTGGACGTGCACCACATTATAGAATTAAAATGGGTTGTAAGTGATGTTTCATGTAGACTGTAATCTGACCAGACCATGTTGTCAAGACAAAAACAAGTGGCGTATTTTACTGCTGTAAGACATGTAGCGCAAGCTCTAACTGTTGTACTCTCTTGGATTTTAGAGGCAGTGATACCAGAGGTGAAGTCCGAACATAACGCCAACCAGCAGGAGAATTCAGCTGTACAAGGTACAAACCTTCTGTACACCTCATGTACTTTGAACCATAGGTGTACCTACAAATAAATACAAAACTCAAACCTCAAAGTATAGAGCTTCCATCATACCATCAACAGTTTGAATTAAGGGTGAAAACAGACACAGTTGAGAAGATGTGACTAGCCATGTGCTGTACATATGATTTAGGAGACCCCTGTCTCTTTCTCTGTACACTGGGGGCCACAGATAGGAGACCGAGCCCTTTCATCCATAACAAAACTTCTAGACAAGTAACCAGAGACAATCCCTGAACTTGCCTTGCGTTATTGGGTCCCTTTGAAGATGTCCAACTCTTTCTGGAGGGAGATTGCAAACGCATGTGCCTTTCACGCTTCCGTTCCCCGAGATGTATTCGCGCTTTCGCCCCTCCTGCGCAAACTCGTATGGTCCTTCTTATCTCGGTTCCATCTGCCTCTCTCGCTTCCTTCTTAGCTAGCCTCCCAAATCTGGCCAAAAGTTGTGGTTGATAAATGGGACCTATTATCAACACGTCTGACGGGGAATTAAAGAGCCGCTGCTGTACATCTTATTGAAATGTGAGGCTGGGGGAAGGTGAATAAATACATATGTTTACAGAAGGTGCAGTGGAAATGGGCTGTAGAAGTGCTTTGCTGAAAATTGGCAAAATGTTTTTCCCCCATATAGCCAATTTCACAGTCTGCAAATAAAGAGACGTTCATTTTTCTTCAGGCTTTGACAGTGGCACTGTAACGGGGGACTGGTACAGCATTTTTTAGAGTAGCGTTTGCCTAATTCTTTTCCTCAGGGGCAGCCCCAGGGTTCACTTAAAGTGTAAAAGGGTCATTGCCGGGTGATTGTAGATTTTTTTTTTATTGAGTCAGAAACAACGTTTACTCTGAATCTGTGGCTGATCTCATGTTTCAAAAGTCCCTAACTTTCAACTAAGGGTCAGATCTACAAAACCCACAGATCAAAGACATGCAGCCTCAAACCAGACTGATAAATGTAGCAACTGTTATTTTCTTAGTCGACATCTGTAGACACAATAGTGCATGCTGTTGTCCAATCTCATGAGATGTCAAGCAACTTGTGGCTTTTTAAAGTTTAGTGACTGGCTGTGCTTTGGGAGCAAGGTTTTATGTTGGACGTCACATGGAAACCCAACACAAAACCAGATTCATTTATTTAACAAAAGTCATAAAATATCTTAACAACCAATTAAAAAATCATTGAAATTCAGCTTCCAAAATACTGTCAAATTTGATTGGACACATAATCTATACAAAATAATCAATGCAAAAGGGATGTGTTTTTCTTTCCATTTACAAGCTGATAAGTTTGTTTATTTGGCTATCCTATCCGTGCACTATTATTATGTTATTTGCTTTTATTGCGTTTCTTTTTGTTTTATCCCTGCTATCAGAACAACAGCCCTGGGGATCACCAGTCGAGATCCACAGCAGTAAAAATCAAATGACGATCTTCTCTGGTATTTCATGCATTTTCATTTCTTTTTTAATGCCGCTGAGCTGTGACTAATATGGCCATAACAGCAGGGATTAGTGTTAGAGCACCATCACAATGCCTCTGACCTTTAGAGCAGTGAGCAAAACCAGGTCAAGCAAAGATCAGACCTCACCTCCATAATGCAAGGATAACACAAGCCACAAATGAGTCTCACTGTAAGACAGTTTCTCACCTTTTCCCTAACCTGTACTGATAGCACAGTGCCCTATGACAGAAGAAACTGGGCCTTTTAATACACTTCAAAACAGATGGTAAAAACATGACATACAACATTATTAAAATCGATTAATTGAGATGTGTTTTTTTAATATTGCATATCAGCAGTTAACTGTGCATATTTTCTGTGTAATATTGCATACTGACTGTAATGTTTTGTAAATATAGTAATGACTTAAGGACGTAATTATGCACAATGTTTTGCAGAGCCCATTTAGCCATGACTATATTTACAATATAGCACAGCAGTGAGTACTTCGTTTTTTTTTACTAAATTAATAAATTTATTGTGGTTTCTACAGTACCATCCAGTATCTGAAATCTACACTAACGTTTATTGCACACAATACATGTCATAGCAGTATCATGTATTTTAGAACCTCAAAAATGGTGTCTTGATGTGTGGATACAATGGTCAATAAGCCTATAAGCTCATCAGTTATGACATCTGCTCAGTATAAGTTTTAAGAGTTTTAAGCAGTCTGATTCACAATTAGATTCACTTTTATAAACGGTAGCTCTCCTGAAACTCAAAAATTACAATTACAACATCAAGTGGAAATAATTTTAGACAAACTTAGGAAGGAAAAAAAATGGCACTGAAGGTCAAATCTGTCAGTACAGGAACGCTCAGTTTTTTTCCAGGAAGGAAAAAGTCAAGATTGTAATGATCCCTCAATCTCGTCCTCTCGGATGCAGAGATCATCACTTTATCTCCACACTTCTTTATCTAGAAGTTCCATCAAGTTGAAAGTGGAAAGGTGTCTGTGCAATCAGCTCAGAGAGTCTGGCAGTCGACTCACCTGGGGAGTTTGTGTATGAAGTCTGTTGTGCGCTCCTCCCCTCCCCGAGCTCCCGAGCCTCACCGCATTTATCCATTACAGCCAGCAAAAATCTAATTAGCCTGTGCTTCTCTCCCAAGTTGGACTTCACAGTTTTGCAAGCTTAGCAGTGACAGCTGATTTCATTAGGTTTGATTGTCCTTGCCGAGATCCCACTCGTCGGGCTAAAAGCTTTTTGCGCTTTCTCAGGTTCCACCCCTGTGTTGGGCCATTACAAAGACCAGTGTCTTTTCTGATTAATCAAGACAAGTGGCGCTAACAGAAAACTGCTGAACACAAAAGAAGGTGACATCATTTTACAAGCCGATTAAGAGAAGTGTGGAGTGGTAGAGGAAAGTGAAAGAGAGAGGTGAAAATATAATTAAGAAGGCGCTTTGTGTTGGACGAGCAAATTGAACTCCACTGGAAGGTTGTGTTTTTGTACAAACACTCTTACAGCGCGTCACTGCATACGCTTGTACAGAGCAATTCTGTAATTATGTATTTGCAAGTTGTTAAAGTTGCTGAATCTTTAGGTAACCTTACTTATACAACAACAGTTAGTGATCACATTCACCAGGCTCTGTAAAGCATATTAAATTGCCACAGTAGTATTTCATAGGAATGTTTGATGTCATTAAAGTCTGCGGTTTTTTATTTGAGCTGAATTTGATGACTGAATTTTATTGTTTAAGTGAACTTTTTCTTTAAATATTTTACTATGTCAAATTTAATAATATTGTACTATTGTACTTACTGTACTCTATATAAAACCAGTTCCACAGATGTTCCAACAATCAGCACAGGTGATGCATTAAAACTGCAGAGTTCGTATGGGTTTATGACCTATTCTATGTCCAAACACACATACCATTCATATCCAGAGGTTTTCAACCTACTAATTGGTATCATGGGGTGGTATAAAAAGGATGCAAAAAATAGGTGTGAGAAAGATTTGGCAGTGGTTTGTGTTTAACCAAAGAGGGCAGCATGCGGATTACAGAGTGAATAAATGAGAAGGGGGTTATGAGGAGGGGAGCAAAGTTAAATATGGATTGTGTTGGTGAGGAAGGTCCCAAAGGAGGACCACCCTCATCTGCACATGCATCTATTTACAGCAGTCTGCATGTGGGGCAACAGATCCAAAGATACATAGGGTTGACCTCATGTCTGGAAGCTGAACTGAAATATAAGAATGTAATGTCAGACTTTGTCTTTGCAATATTAATTGCCCTGATTCTTCTGCCTGCATGCTTTTTGTACCATAAATAGACCATAAATATTTGGATGGTTTTTAATACGGCTCCAGAATGAATTAACAATGAATTATTTTAACAATGAATTGATAAAATAGAGAATAAACATTATTGACAATGATGGTCATTGTGGAGTAGTTGGGTTTTACTTTTATATTGTAACATTCATTATTTTATGCTACATTATAAAATATTCAATTCAATTCAATTCAACTTTATTTGTATAGCGCTTTTCACAAAAGGACATTGTTACAAAGCAGCTTTACATGTATGATAAATGTACACAGAAAACA
>JAZGTJ010002443.1:0-42382 GCA_036877575.1 Botia almorhae
CTATGACATGCCCTTATTTATTCTAAGCTGACCCACCTGAAGATAAACAGCTTGGCCTAGCTAGGCTTAGCTTAGGCGTTAAGTTTAGGTCATGCATTTACATTGATGCATTAGGCAGGCAATTTTATCCAATCGACCTGCAAGGGCATACAAGGTGCCAGTTTTATCAGTTTATGCACTTCCTGGGAATGGAACCCATGACCATAGCATTGCATGGTGCACCATGAGCTACAGGAAAACATCCCTTTTATCTGTTTTATAAATGCTGTGTTAAGATGTACTCTGTAGCATAATTCTAACTCCTTACCTTAAACATTGCTGTACACGGTTAGTTCAGAACTAGGGTTAGTGTTTTATTTTTCCATTGCTTAACTCTGTTATTCACCGGCATATCAGCTTCGTAAAGCTTCAGCACACATCAGCCGTATCAGTTTATACAAACCTCAGCCTGTTGTCAGTGTCACATGATTGGTATGTTACTTTCCACGCAAATTTCGAGGCACTTGCTCTTCCTGCTTGATGGAGAATCAGATCTGGCAGCCTGTCTTCTCAAGTGGAATGTGACTGGAATGGGAAGAGGCTTGATGGACAGTCAGAGGAAGAGAAGACTTATTCTTCTCCACTGAAATATTTTAACTATGTTGTCATCATCATCCTCAGGCTCCGTTGTGTGGGCTGAAGAGGACAAAACATGCAGTTAATTGTTTCTCAAGTCAGCAACACAAGCCCAGTATGTGGGTTTGGTAATAAATTGTTTCAAAGAATAAAACAACACAGACACAGAGAGAAAGAAAGAGAGAGAGATTTATATTCAGAAGTGTAGCAGATGCTGTAGAGTAAGAAATAACTGGGATGCAATTGAGACTGTGGGAATCCTGGAAGAAAATGGATAAAAGGCAAATTAAAAGTGCTTAGTCAAAATGCAGAGAAATTATACTTATTTTTAAACACCTCTACTACTAGAAACTGTTCTGTTTTTTTATTCATTTTAACGTTGTAATAAAATGGTTGTCAAGAAGTTAAGGCTAATGTGACATGAGGTTTTTATTCCACTAATAATATATATATATATATATATATATAACATACATTGTTGTGTTTTACGGCAGAATTTGATCCGTTTTAAGCAAAGCAATGAATTTAGTTTAAATCATTATATAAACTCACTGAATGTAAGATGTTCTCAGGCCGATATGTCCTAATAATGAAGCTGAACTGATCACTGGGTTACATCATAATCACAATTATTCACGGTCAGAAGAAGAGGTCAAACAGCAGTCATTGGCTATGTGGCTAATCTACTTCTAGCGGTTATGTGGAATACAAGAGTGATGGGGCCAGAGACATTTTGTTTAGAAATACGAACCGTTATTTTTAGCATGGAACAATTTCACAGTTGACTAAATATAGGTCAATCAGAGGGTCTTTCCTCCCATTCAGCACTGTGCGGTTATACAAGTAAAGTGTGACATGAATCTAAGCATCACTGAACTACAGCATGGATTTAATGACAAGAGCAGGTTTGCATTGTTCTTGTAAAATGTCCTGTTTGTAGCATTGCTCTGTTTGATTACTAAAAATGTTACACTATTTTTAGCTATTTGTAATGCCCATTTTATTGACCCATATTATTTGTAATGCCCTTATTATGTACCAGTGCTTGTTTACTTTAAGTGTTGATGTGAACTCTAAGAAGTTTGTTAAAACTATCACTATTTTCGAAATATTGTTTTTGAAATATGTAGTGTGAATATTGGGTGCGGTATGTGAATTTTGGTGTGCTTAGATTACCTTCATCACCTATATTCTCCAAAATGTGCCGTATATATAATTAAAAGGCTGTCCTCATAAAAAAGCGTATATCAATCGCGTAATAAAATAACACTATTAATCCATATTTTCACACATATATTGTTACACTTTAAAAGACATTTATTAACCCACTGGAGTCATATGATTACTTTATGATGGATGGATACACATTTTTGCAGCTTCAAAAACAGAGTGATACATGGTTAAGTTGATGGCTATGATTTCTGCAGTTACATTATTGGTTAAGGTGGAAGTTTATGTGGTGTCTCCTGCTGTTGGTAGGGTCGCTAATTTAGTAAATGCACCTATGAGTCATAATGGTCATGGACCTACATGGTCATATGGGTTTGAGGTTAGGTTGAGCATTGAAGCATACTTTGATGCAGAGGATACGGTATCCCACAATGCAATGTGCTCTGCCTGTATATAAGTATGTTTATATGTTTTGAGTATATGTTAATTGCAGTTTTGTCTGTATTCTGTTTGTGAGCCTGGTGTGTGTGTGTGCATTTAATCCCTCAACACTGATCAGTCCCACTTGTCTCATTGTTCCTCTGTGTCAGCGGCTGTATTGTCAGGGTGACTGTGTTTGTGTAGTCTTTCTATGTCACTGTCTATCTATCCCTCCATCTGTCCATCTCTTCCTCTTTCTAAATTCCCAGCATCGTTCAGTCCTCTATCCCTTACAAATGCACTTTCTATATTTCTGTGTTGTGCTAAAGAGAGATGACCTGGGCTTACATGAGTCAAACCATGAACATTCCATGAATGTGTTTGCAATTGGGAGACATTTTTTAGACAGCTTGGATCTTCTCTTTATATATTTTCTCAAACAAATCCAGTAAATGGTATTGAATAAGGGCATAATATACAGGCCGTCAGTCATTATGACACAAAATTAGTTGAATGCAGATCAAAAAAATCACATACATGTCACATCAAGAGCAGTAATCTTTGTGTGTAGGCTGGACTGCAGCTATGGACTGCTCTTCTGTTACTGTGTAAACCATGTAGTCACACATACATACGCACTCTATGCACTTAATTCAGAGTGTTTAGCAGGAAACCAGTAGTGACGGCCAGGTCTCTGAGTCTAAAATGAGCTGACAGAGATGCAGAGCGAGTCAACCAGGGAGAGAGAGAGAGACACGTGTGCCAGTATGAAAAGAGCTGCTCCATCACATCACCAGCAGGATGAACCGGGATAGAGTGGATCAGGAAAGAGAGGTGGAGTGATAGAGAGATGGAATGAAAAAGAGATTGAAACCCCCCAGTCGACTGATTGGCAGTTCACACTGAGCTGACAGATACGAGGACTGCTGCTTTGGGAAACAATGTTCAACTCCAAGCTGTGGAAAGTCACTCATTAGTTGGAGAAGCAAGGCAAAAGGACACTGAAGGACTATATAAACTCAGTTGTGGGATTAAAATGGTTTATAATAGACCATATGTTTCATCGGAAACTCTTGCTCATTCTGTTTTAAAGCTGATTTGGATAACAGCCTTCATCCACCTAGACTTGATTTCATTGGCTACCCTAACACTGGCATTATTCATTTCTAAAGGCTGTGGAATACAATAGCCTACAGAGCCATCTGAGGGCAGATGGTTCAGTCCAGTCTAGGACTGCAGGGTGAACTTTAGGAATGAAGGAGACTGCAAGAAAGGAGACCTCCAAGAGGCTCTGAATAACATTGCGGACCCTGTCATTTAAGGACAACAGGTTCATCTGCATTAAGTAACTGCATTCAGTAACTGTCATTTGTAGGATAAGGAGAAGACATTTTTAAAGAAGACAAGGGGGATAAGTGACTCCACACGGGTAAAGAATGGAGATGGAAGAGCAGTCCAACAATTCAAAGCTGGACTTATCGCTGACCACATGTTGAGCTAGAACAGATGCATCGGGTGTCTGCTCTAACATGATTGTTTGTTAAATAACACTTTGTCAGGCACTGCTGCACAATGTGTGAAGAGCTTAAGATAAACAAAGATGAAAGAGGACCAAAGTTTTTCTGGAATACTGCAATAAGTTAATGGACAAACCAGTGTTAGGGTGTGAAAAGCCAAGAATGGGACCTTTTAGGTATGAGGGCCATCTTAAACAAAGTTCAAAATCATTACAAATGGCTCTAAAACCTTTTAAGAACTGCTTGCTTGATCATCAAGAGGAAAACATGTTTATGCCTGGGAGGAGGTGAGCACATTGAGCATGTTTATGTTTATGAGTATGACCTTTGTGTCCGACTGAGCTTGCTGCGTTTTGCCCTATGGTGATGGACCTGGTGGCTCTTTGCAAACGGTTGGGCTGATTATGTGTTCAAGACCGTACAAATCCAGAGTCCCAGCTCCGTTGGGTAAGGAGTGGTGTTTTGAGTTCTCAGTGGGAGTAGACTGCAGCCATCCAGAGCCTCGCTGCATATGGTTAGCGATTCTTAGGAGCACTGGTGTCCAGCCTCATCTCGCACAGGTTCCTGGACCAGGCATAATGCATTGGAACATGAGAAGGGTAAGAGACAAACACTTGTGTGATCACTTGTGCACATCACTGATGCTGAAGGGATGTTAACCTGCATTACATCATCCTTCTTGTACAGTCATGAGCAAATTTCAAAACAACACCGTTATGGTTCCTCATAAGATCATTTCTGAACAGCTGTTTGTGCTCTTTATAAACATATCACACAAAACTCCTATGTTGGTAATATGTGGCGTCTCTCTGGTTGACATGTCCTGTGTGCTACAGCCACATTTCCTCTCTACACTGTAAAACTGCTGGTTTGTGTCTGTGTTTCGATATAATGGGGTTGTGTGTTCACTTAATGTGGCTTATGTAAGGAGAGCGTACAGAAGAGCTAAAGTCCAGTGGAGAGGAAAACATTGAGAGTGGCTCCCATGCCTGCGGTAAACATTGTATGTGTTCGATGGTCACGTGAGAGTGGGAGTGACTCACTGTATGGATTCTACATTCTTGCAGATGTGTGTTTCTATTTCTATTATTTGCACAAGCACAACATGGACTGTATGTATTTTGGCCACTGAACATTCTGCTTTATCTAAACTATTATCTGACTGGTCTTTATAAATGATGCTCTGACTAGCAGATGAGAAATAGGTTAGATTCGTGAAGGCTGTAGGATTTATTTAAGGTGCAACTTCGCTGATTTTCAACCTGTATTGTATTGTCACAATGTCAGTTAGTGTTAGCAATGTCGGCAACATATGTAAAAGAACAATGTTTATTCTTTCTCCATGTTATATATATAGAATAATTCTTGTTTAGTTTTCAGAAAAAGTCTGCTGCATGGAACAAATCGTGGGCTTTAGTGAAAACTACAGATATTTATGTTAAGTTTTTTGTATCCCCATACAGTTGGGTTGACAGGTGTCATGTCCAGAACATTATAACATTTTTCTACCTGTTTGGCAAAAGCAAAGACAAAAGCCTTTAGCACCCATTTAAAAAATGTTCACTCACTCCATTGGCAGCCATGTTTGGTTGAATCCCCATTTTGCCAGCAGTAAAGTACCCCTTTAAACTGATATCGGGAACTAAGGTTCATGGATGTTTGGTGAAGTTGGTTTTATACCAGTTTAAACATTACACTGACAAATTATAATATTATGACTCAAAAGGCCTATTGACCTATTAGTGTACACTGGAATGTCAGTGTGGCTTAACACTTGTGTGTATCATCACCAGTGTGTGACATGCTGGTCTTGGAATGCAGTGAGGAATCCTGTCATTTTGAAGCAACACTTCCATCTTTATTTTTTGCTTTTCTGGTCTTTTACTTTCTCTCTTTCCCACTCCTCTTCTTGTTTTTCCTCTGTATTATTTTTCTGTTAATTTTATTTGGGTAGTATTTAAATCCATTGTCATGCTCAAGGTTGCCATATGTAGGGCCAAGGAAAGGACAAGGACAGATGAACAGTGAAGCTTTGACATAAGAGACACTAGAGAAGGAAGTGTTGCCATAGATACAGAACATGTATGCATGAGTTAAGGAAGTGATGGAAGAGGTTTCTGGGAAGGTGTCTGTATACCAAATGTCCTTGACTATATGTTAAAGAGCAGTATTAGTCACAATTATTTCTGGAGTGTGGACGATTCTCCTAATGAACCGTTAAGGGAGGTTCTGCACTTCCTGCTTTAGAGTTTCCATTTCCTGTTGTTGTTTTCCAGGACTGCAGCACCGCCTGGTGTGTTAGGTGGTGGAATGCTAGGGTGAGGTGCCATGGAATGGAGCCAGGGGAAGAGGAAGTGGGTGGGCGAGGGGTGAAATGGCTGTAGCACTTTTATATTAACAAGCTGTCTTTGACTGGTAACTGCAGTCTAGTAAAGGAAGCTAAGACTACATATTTGAACTGAGTAAATCTGATTCAACATAAATAAAGCCAATTACAGCGCACTTGTTCTAAGGCAGAATTTCTTCTAAATGGCACCTGGCTTTTCTGTATGTCACAGATTCTCTCTGCCATTTGACCTGAAGTCAAAGATGACCTTTATTCACACATTTTTTGCATTATGAGTTAGTCTAAGTGTGTCCATGGCTGCAGGGCCCACCTGCTCCAGTTTTCCTACAATGGGATCCACTGAATATATTTTTGCCTCTTGCATTGTTGTTAAGTCCCATGTGGTGGGTTATTTTAGCATCTATGTTTAAAATAGACATTCCTTAGACATTCCTCATTACCCTGTTTGAGGGGTCATGCCCTCAAGGTGGGCGGAGTTTACCGAAATTACCATTGTCTGTAATTGACCCCCCCCCCCCCCCCTTAATTCCTTTGTTATTTACTTTTTATGGAGAGCAGGAACATATCAACTTCATTGACTCAGACATTGTTTATAGTCATCGGAACATGTTATGACACATAACTGTCTGAAAAGTTGCTTTGAGGATGTTTGGGTTAGTTGTCTCATGTTACTTTGGTTTGTTACAGGCTAAAGGCCATAAAGATGGAGGACTGTTATCCAGTCAGAACACTCAAGCCCTGTCAGGGGAGGGTGTGGCTTGGAAAGGTCCCCGCACCGTGGTGCTCCAGAAGAACTCTCAGGGCTTTGGTTTCACCCTGCGGCACTTCATTGTCTATCCACCAGAGTCAACCCTCCACACTAACCTAAAGGTAACAGAATCAACAACTCTAGAAATTACCTACCTAACAGATTACCAAGAAACTACCTGGCAGTGCTCAAGTACCAAAGAAAGCTTCAAAATAAGGGTTTTACTTTACTGCTTTACTTTTTAATTTTTCATATACTACTGTGCCCTTCTGAAAAATGACAGGCATCACAATAGCACATCACACTTTGGCCAGGACTAGTGATGTATTTTACAAAAATTTGCTAGTCATTTTAATTTTTTGAGTCAAATAGCTTTTGCCCACAATGAAGTTGTGTAAACATCAGATATTCTTACTGACTTTTCTTTTTGTCACTTCACACTAAATTGTAACAGCATTTGAGAATGGAAATACTGCTTGATGGCATAAACTTGTCATATCTGTGTCTTGTTAGGACGTGGTGCAATAGGTTTTTTGCTGAACTCCAACTTTGCCTTCAGCACAATAAAGACTTAAATCTTTCAGACACATGTGATTAGTACGCAGGTCACACAGGGCACCAATATGCTTCGCTTAAAAGGCTATTTGAAACAGCAGGAAAGAGACTTTACCCTTGTTCACCCCATGAGCTGTGCCCCCTCCACCTCTAAATTACCCCAGAGCCCCCTCATGCCTCTCAGCTCACTGCCACAGTGTCACTGAGAGGGTCAGAATAGATAGCCGCTTGCGTCTCTTGGCCTGTAAAGCTCTTTGCTTTTGTCTGTGAGTATTAGGAATGAGCCGTGTCAGCGAAGCCCCAAATCATGAACACAGCTAGCTACTGCCCAACTGCAAACTCAGCTCACCCCAGCTAACAATTTTAGGTTGTGAGAACATTTCCTTAATGTTTCTATTAAGTAACAAAAACGTCAAAACTGCTTGTGTCCATCTGCATATAATGTTCACTAAACATAATTAGTGGTGCTTTTAATCATAAACACCTTTGGCCTAAAACTCATTCCACACCGTTTGGCATGAAAATCTTTCCACACCATATCGAATCATCAAATAGTTTTTACGTTTGGCAGATGCTTTTATCCAAAGCGACTTACGTTGCATTACACTATACATTGTTTCTGAGTATGTGCAATCCCTGGGATCGAACTCATGACCTTGGTGTTGTTAACGCCATGCTCTAACCACTGAGCTACAGGAAAGCCTTCATTTTGAATTAAGGATTTGGGGGCCTTTTCTAGGGAGCACAATGTCATAAAGATCTGTGAGTGGGGACTGGTATAAGTAATACCCTAGTAACCATCCAAAACAAATATGCTAAAGCCACTAAGAATACCTTAGCAACCACATAGCAACACCCTGTCATCTACTTTATGTACTGTGAATTCTTTTGATTGAGGCAACGTGTCTGCGAAATCACTAACAACCAACTGCAGTGAACTTTTGGGTGCTCCCCCTAGTGGTATAAAGGCTGTATTAACATGCAGGATAAAACGATTGACCTTAGACATTCCTTCTCTTTTCCAGGATGAGGAAAATGGCAATGGCAAAGGTAGGTTGATCTAAACCTTGAAGTATTACTTGTAATATTTGAGTTGTGGGTTTTTGTTTTATGGGTTTTATGCTTTTGCTCAGGACGTCAGAGAGCTCGTCTGGAGCCAATGGACACAATATTTGTGAAGAATGTCAAAGAGAAAGGTCCAGCCCATCAGGCAGGGCTTTGCACAGGTAGGGGAACATGATAAATCCTTATCTGCAAGGTCTTGAGTCCTTTGTCTGTTTATATACCTCAACAACAAACAAATATGTGTGTTTTTATTAGGAGACAGACTGGTAAAAGTAAATGGAGAAAGTGTACTGGGGAAAACATATTCTCAGGTCATAGCACTGATTCAGAACAGGTGAGATTTCTTTGAGTAATGGTTAATTATGGAGCCATACTGAAGTGTGACTGAAGTGGATTTAGTTGGATCTGCTGTGAATTTGTATGTCATGGTTGCATTTGCTTGTGTTTAGTGAGAATGTGCTCGAGTTGTCCATCATGCCTAAAGATGAGGATGTGCTACAGTTGGTAAGTGTGAGTATGACCCTTCTTCTTCTCTTCTTACTAAACTCTTTCCTTAACATTTATATACATCCAAACTATGTTATTTCCTTATATACACTCTAGACTCACAAAACTATTTTCCATTCTATTTTCCATTTAATTTTGCCTTCTTGCTTTCGATTCTGGGCTAAGTTTCTGTTCTGTTCCTCTTATACAGGTGTATTCTCAAGATGCCTACTTGAGAGGAAATGAGCCATACACTGGAGAAGCCCAAAACCTTCCAGAACCTCCTCTGGTCTGCTACCAAAGCAGCAAACCCGCCACCCCTGCCCAGAACCACAGTCTTCCTGACAACCTGAACTGTAAGTCCAACCCCCCTCTGGACAAATACTCTGGAGGGGGCACCTCTGGGATCATCACTGGACATTGCTTAGAGGGTGCAGGGACTCAACACGCTCCCTCCACCCAGCATCGACTGACCCATCACCGCGCCCGCTCTTCATCTTCTGCAGGAATAACAATGAGCCCGCTAGATTTCCATTTTGCCAACCACAATGCAGCTATTGCCTCTGCCACACTGCCACACCCTAGGAAAGGTAGTCTTCCTCTAGCCCGCAGTGAACTTTGTCACCAGGCTCTGTCTGATTGGTACTACAGCCAGGCGGAGCGTCCAGGACTTGCTATGTCCCATCACCACCGAAGCATTTCTCAAGACCGGCTGTCTGAGTTCGGAGGTTCTTATGGTGGGTGGCCACACAGCGCTTCTCAAGACACCCTTTTGCTTCATTACAATGCAGCAATGGGGGCCAACCACTTCCCTCGTACAGACTCTTACGGGCTGGGCAGATGGGGCATGTCTGGGGGTCAGACCTCCAGCCGTTCCTGCTCAGAAAACCTGCTGGCTGCTTATGCTTCCTACGAGCAGAGTTATGGTCGTTCGCTGGAGACTTTAGAAAAGGCTTCTGTTCTGATCTCTCCCCGTTATGAAAGACCGGCCTGGCATCATCAGAGCGGTCAGCCAGTGAGGGCTGAGGAACGCCCCAGCCTGGCCAATCATCATGCAGTTATTTCCGCCACAGTGCCACCGACAGGGTGGGGCTCATGCAAGGCCCAGCAGCAGCAAATAGGTTCACAGCAAGCTACTCAGATCAGACGTTTACCTGCACAATCTGTAGATGATCAGACAGTGGGCTATCGTAGCTACAGCCCCTCTTTCTGCCGAAAGGCCAGCCATCTTATGCAACAGTCTCATTCATTCAGGGACCCATCCTACACTGGACCCCATCTAAGCTGGACCTCAACCCCTAAAACCAGCTCCCCTGAGAGTGTACTGTCCTCAGGCCGTGAGTCCTCTCCTCTGTCATTGCCCTCCACAGTAGAACCCCAGGACACAATGAGAGAAGGCACAGGGGTTGGTGGGTGTTCAGAGGAGTCTGTTCAGGCTCAGATTCAGGAGGTGGTCCTCAGACAAAAGCCCCCCTCAGGCAGAAAAACCCCACATGGTGTGCGACACCCCCACTGTGCTTTACCTGTGGATTCACCCAAGCCCCTTTCAGCAACAACTCCTGCTTCACGGTCAGAAGACCCTGTTCACCAGACTAATGGTGGCATACCACCCTTGCCTGTGGAGCAGGACTCCCTGGCTGCCATACCCTTTATAGGTTAGTACAGAAAGTGTTGTACTAAATTTAAATGATGATTTGATGGATTTTGAGGTTTTAATTTGACTGAAAAACAAGTTTTATGACAGCTTACTTTGGTTATGTGTGGGCTTGTATGGACTCCACGCTCACAGAATTCCACAGAGAGCTTGATAAAGGCTGTATAATTTAAACTCTAGCGTTGGCAAAATCCTACATACCCCCTGCAATTGCATTTATTTTGAATTTAAAAATACTAAACAACTGAAACCTATGAGATTCGACATTCCTTATTCCCATACGTTATTTGAATTTAACACTCCGATCTGGAATACTTTTATCCATAAAAATGTGTCTTAGCATCTTTTAACAGATTTCTGTTCCACAGAATTCTCAAAATACCCCTTCCCCTGCCTCCAAACTTGTACACAAAATTTGAATGTGAAATTTCCTGTGTGAGTGTAATTATGTGATTCTTTTGAAACAGTCTTAACATAGTTTGCTTCAGCTTTAGGTCTTACTTATTACAAAGGATTTCCTTAGTAGGACATTTAAATCACGGTTAACGCAAGAAGGCTAAATTATTTTTTGTTTGTTGTCCTATGAAGCAGCCTGGCAGCAGAGCACAACCTCGTTTCCCAGCATCCCCCACTAAAACCTTCCTGATCCTACTAACTCTCACTTCCTCTAATAGATGAGCCCACCAGTCCCAGTGTAGACCTGTGTGCCTGCCATGTGTCAGCGTCCTCTGTGGTGTCCAGCAGCCTGTGCCAGGCGTCTGCCCACACCACCAGCCCCGTCTCTCCCATCCTCACCTCCCCCCTTACCAGTCTCCTCTACACAGACTGCAGTGAGTTCTCCCAATCTCCCCGCTACCCCAAAGCCAGCTTCCTTCACAGTGTGTCCCTCTGTCTGTTCATCTTCCTCCAAAAATCATCTAGTCTCATCTTAGTAGGTTTTGTAGCACTCATTATTGTTTATAATCTATATTTTCCCATCTAGATCTGCTAACTGGCTGTCCAGTTTATCACATTGTCACACTTACCGTGATCTGTCATTTTTATAAGTGTCCTTAAATATCACTGTCTTTCATCATGTTTCACACTTGTATCTCTCCTCAGCATCATTCACACTTCCTGCCTTTTCGAAAGTGCTGCATGTCATGCAGTCAAGTAGCATTATCTGATCTAACCCTCTCATCTCCATTTCAATTTGTCTGTTTTATAATTCATCTCCTTTAAATGTCACTGTGTATCTGTATTCTGTCATTGTCTTCTGTCTTTGCCATTCAGTGTCTCTAACGTCCATCATTTTCACAGCTGTCATCAACACAGGCTCCAAATTTAACAGCTATCAAGATTTTTTTTAGCAAATATTACTAATAGCTGGTAAGTTCCCTACAAGTTCCACAACCTCTCAAATCGTATTAGGTAATTGGTGTGGCATTTAAATAATTTATGGGGATTTCTTTATGGGCAATTTTAGGGGATTGTCACATACTCATTAACATTTACCCCACTGTGTCATGTCCACCATCTCAAATGTATTGTGTATGCAGTGTTTAATAATATTATGTACAACAGCATTACAGTGCCATGCAAAATCAAGTATTAATTTCCATATAAATTGTAAGAATAAGGTCAATAAATTATGAGAATAATGTTACATTTTGAGAAATTCACAGCATTACATGAATGAAATCAAAATATTTAGAAATAAAGTTTATTTTAAAAAATTGAGAGCAGAAATTGTTGTGGTGAAAATTACATTAAAGGGACATAAAATTGCCTGAGGAGGAAACACTCTTTCCAAAACAATTTTTTCTTGAAATTTCTCCTGTCATTTGTCTTGCATTGGTTTTGTCATCCATTGACGGCTCTTTATTTATTTATTTTGTGCCTCACTTCACTGTTTGTGTGTAACAGGCAATATCAAAAACAACCGGCGCTCCTCCTACTTGCTGGCCATTACAACGGAGCGCTCTAAGTCATGTGACGAAGGCCTGAACACCTTCAGGGAGGAAGGCCGCGTTTTCTCGTGAGTGCGATGGGTGTCACAGGACAGTCAGAAATATCACATCTTTGTTTCTTGAACAACCAGTGCACATAATATGCTGTTTGTAAACTCAGGCACTTAACATCATTGCCCTGTATATGGCATTCCCAGGAGATGTGCTCAGTTTTTTTGTTTTCTTTTTCCCCCTGCTGGCACTAAGTTACAATTATTTGAAATGAAGACTACTGTATTAAAACCAAAAAAACGCACATGAAGTGTAACATAAGTTTTGTGGCTCCTTGTTAATGTCTGTTAGCTTTGAAGCCATTTATATACTAGTTTACTCCCAAATGTTGATATAATAGCAGATATACACACATTTAAAATGTACATCTACTTCTAGAAATATGGACCAAAAATATTGATGACTCATTCTGGAGTCACTCATTTTGTCCAATCAAATGCTTTCTATAATAAGTGTCCCTCCCCCTAATACCACATACTGTACATCTGACCAGCAATAGCAAGAATCATGGCTGTGATGTAAACTAAGGCCTAAAAAGTCTTTCACTTAAGGTTTTGTGTGTTATTTGTCAATTCTGACAGAAGTGTTTTCCTAATAAAATTGTCCTCTCCTTTAACAGGCGACTACCAAAAAGGGTCAAAAGCTTTTTCGCAGATGGAGTGAGTTCCATACCCAACCTCAAACACAGTAATTTTGCCTATTAATAATGGTTCTGAGTGTCACTTTCTTGTGTTTTCCGACCAGTCTCTAGAGAGTCTTCGAGTAGCAGAGGAAGCACGGTCTAAACGTCACTCCACCTCTGAATTAGGGAGCTTCACTCTCACTGACATTAGGAAGGAAGGCTGGCTGCACTATAAACAGATACTTACTGAGAAAGGAAAGGTCTGACACAATAACATACATTTTTCTGTTTGGTTGCTGCTTAATAAAAATCAAGGGTTATAAATGGTCCTTTTCAAAATACAAGTGTAAAATATTGCTTAACCCTAAATTAAAGGTGGCCTTAACCCAGGGTTTAAAAAAATGTAGCTTAGGGTTAAGTGTATTGTAAAATGTTTAATACATCTTAAAATAATACAAACAGTCCAAACATTTCCTCCTGACCTCCATATTTCTGTCTGCTTTGTATGCAGAAAGTGGGTGGTGGCATGCGGCCATGGAAACGTGTCTTCTCAGTGCTGCGCACCCATTCGCTGTTCCTCTACAAAGACAAACGGGAGGCAGTGCTTCATGCAGCTGGGGCAGGAAGTCACGGCAATGGGCAAGGCGAGGACGAGCAGCCAATCAGCATTCGCGGCTGCTTGATTGACATTGCTTACAGCGAGACAAAGCGCAAACACACTTTGCGACTGACAACGCAGGACTTCTGCGAGTACCTGCTGCAGGCTGAGGACCGTGATGACATGCTGAGTTGGATCAGAGTCATCAGAGAGAACAGCAAAACTGACAGCGAGGTTTGTTGGGGCTAAAGTGTTACAAGCAAAGGAAACAAGTTCTGCTCTGTACTTTTTTATTTCTCTGGAACTCATACACATATTTAACTTGAATTCCTTGTTAAGGCCCTGGTGTATTTCAAGGGAAAATTGAAGAACGAACTTTTGCAATGTCATTTTGAACAAAATCTGTAAAAAAGTAGTTTGAAACATCAACGAGAACTTCCCAGGAAACTTACTGTACTGGCTACTAAACAATGCCATTGGTCCAGTGTGATGATGTAATAGGTGGGTGTGTCCCGGGCTCCACCTCCTTTAGCCAGAGCATTTTTTGGCCAGAGCAACTATTCCAGTTAATTTCTTTAATCACAAAGTTAAATTCTACTCAAATAAACTGCCAACACAATGTTTGCTTCATTCTTCACAGTGTATAAAAAATAACTTTGCTGTGAGTTTATTGGGGCCTAAGCGTTATGCCATTTTGTAAAATAAATAAATTTGAATGTGTCTAAAATGTGTCATACCTGTGTTTGGTGCTCTTGCACAGGAACTAGGTTCTTCAAGACAAGCTCTCATCAATAAGAAGCTAAATGACTATCGAAAGCAGAGGTAATTTCTTTTTCCTACTTCGTTGTACTTTAGGTGTAATGATGCCATCATTATTTTGTCAATTACCTACTTAAGTGTGGCAGTAAGGTAATTGATTATAGCTAAGATAAATCTCTTTTTTTTTGCAGTCCAACAGGCAGTAAGCCAGACACCTCTCCTAGGATCCATCGTATGATGCCACCTTTCCTGCTCTTAAAGACTGAAAACACAGGACTAAATCGTGCCCCAGGAAAAGGTGAATTCTCTAAACTCTGACAAACAGGGTTTGTCAGGAACTAAGCCCCACCTCTTTATCCACTCTCTGGATTTGCATATTTTAGGTCTCTGTGTCTCATCTCTTTATCTTTCTCTAAACTCAGATGAGACTGGCCCCCCTAAGGCACCATGGGGTATTAACATCATGAAAAAGGGAAAGAAAGCTGGTCCAAAAGCTTTTGGGGTTAGGCTGGAGGACTGCCCGTCTGCTGCCAATAATAAGGTTTGTATGAATGCTAAACGCCACTCTATGGAAACTACACTAATAGAAATGACTTGACACAATTTTATTTATGCATTCTTCCAGATTTAAGTCTATGTAACCTAGTAGTACAGAGTACTACAGAGTACTCTTATTAATCCCAATGACATTTACTCGTCTGAGACTGGACCATCTGGAAGTATGTATAATCTGGCATCTTTACTCATGGGCACTTAGTTCTGCTGCCCTGTTGCTCTGAGCTATAAATGTCACGTGACTAATCTCAGTGGAGCCACAGAAAAAATTGTCACGCAAATCACAATGGCATCACAAAAAAGCACACAGATGGTGTAGATATGACATCTACAAGCAATTGTGCCATGCTAACCAGCCAGACCATGGCCCCTTGAGTGCAGAAGGTAGCGTATGTGTGTCCATCATTAGGCTCATTTTGATGACACAGGTTCGAATCTGGCCTGCAACATGGCTGGCTCCTGTTTTCCCCATCTCTTCCCCAATAGTTTTCTGTTTCCTTCTCTACTTAATTTGCCCAGAACAAGCTTAAAAAACAACAAATAAGGCTTAATAAGTGGCATAGAGATACAATCCCTCCAATAGGAAGGAAATAGGGATATAATGACGGGTATGTGTGTTTGTAGTTTGTTCCACAGATTGTGGAGACCTGCTGTCGTCTTGTGGAGGAGATGGGTTTGGAATATACTGGCATCTATAGAGTGCCAGGAAACAATGCCATGGTGTCTTCTCTTCAGGATCAGCTCAACAAGGGGATGGATATAAACACTGCCGAAGAGGTGAGGAGTGAACGTAAAAATGACAGAGACAGAATTCTACAGAGACAAATAAGAAACACACTCACACACCCTCTCTGTTTATTCTCAGAGATGGCAGGACCTCAACGTCATTAGCAGTCTTTTGAAGTCCTTCTTCAGAAAGCTTCCAGAACCTCTCTTTACAGATGGTACATTCAGTTCAACTCCCTCTTAAATTCACATACACAAAGCTTTTGCACTGGTGTCAGATTGAGTGGGTGTTACATACATGTAAAAAACATAGCTCACTGCTACCCTCTACTTGCAGATAAATATAACGACTTCATAGATGCCAACCGTTTAGAAGATGCAGGGGATCGTTTGAAGACCATGAGGAAATTAGTAAGTGCCATTAGTTAAGTAATTTTTCAACAAATTTTATGAAGTTATTACATAATTATCATCTTGCTCTTTCAGATACGTGATCTTCCAGATTACTATTACCACACACTGAAGTTTCTGATTGGTCACCTGAAAACAGTTGCAGACCATTCAGAGAAGAATAAGGTATATATATATATTCATCTATTTATTTAGGTCATATCTATGTATAATTACCTTAACATTCTGTAGAAATATCTACTCTATAAGATATGTAAGACTCTTATTTCTCTTCTCTTTCCAGATGGAGCCCAGGAACCTGGCCCTTGTGTTTGGCCCTACACTAGTACGAACCTCAGAGGATAACATGACCGATATGGTCACTCACATGCCAGACCGCTATAAGATCATAGAGACTCTTATTATACATGTAAGTCTTCCTTCCTGAATTCCCCTCTTAAGGAATGTTGTGGTTTAGTACAAATCAAGCTATATTTGACAGCATTTGTGATGTAATGTTGATGACCACAGAAAACAATTTAAATTTTAATAGTAATAATAGTCTTATTTGTATAGCACTTCACAAATAGTTTATATGTAGGTAAAAGAAATACAATAGGTTGAAAATGTAAATAAACCATAAGAGGGACATCAACCATGCAGAGTTACAATGTAAAAGGATATTCTGTCTTCATAAATTCTTTCTGTTTTTTCAGCATACATGGTTCTTTAGTGATGAGCTCGATAAGGATGAGAAGGTACTGGGTTTCTTTTATAACCAGATTAAATATGTATTATGTTTAATAAGGGATGTCAGTCTTGCGATTATGCCTTTGTAGAGTTCTTCACAGTCTTTGGTCTCATTATTCTGATTTAAATAGACAGTAAAATTACTGTTTCAGTGCAAAGCACTCTTTTAAATGCTGTAAAATCATTATGTATCAGCTAATAAATGCAGACACTGGCACACTTTTAATATCTTAATGATTTACACATATCTATCATTTGTTTCTTCTTCTGTAGACACCAGAGGACCAACAGGACATACAGCCTGTTCCAAACATTGACCATCTCCTGTCTAATATTGGCAGGACGGTGCCACAGGGAGATGCCTCAGGTGAGAGATCCTAACATCAGATGAGATGAGATGAGATGTACGGTTTGTTAGCACAGGTGTATGTGTTTACCTGTAAATAAACAACAAGAGCTTGGGTGGCTTGTCCAGTTTGAAGGGAGAGTCACTATGACCTGGTCCCTTCAAATGGGTAGTGAAGAGGCCATGAAGAAATTAGGATATAGGGATGCTTAACTACCTCAAAATGACCTGTGAAGATTCACCACCCAGGATCACATGATTACAAACAAAAATACTTTACAGAAGTGACTGTTATCCACACATTCAACTTTTTGAAAGCCTTTAGAAAAGTAATTGTTAAAAAACTGTAATTTACCCCTTGTTTCTAACATCCAAGTCTTTATAAAATCTTGCTTTTCATCCTGTAGCCTAATGTTCTACTTATTCTAACTGGGAGATGGTTTACCTTTTCACTGTAATCTCTGTATATACTTTCCTCTTTTTTAAACTCCTCCTTCACCTGCTCTCTCTCTTTCTCTCTCTCCATGTTCTTTTTGTCCTTCTACTTTCCGTTTCTCTTATACCCTCTCTGGACATCCTCTGCGTCATTCTGCTAGCTGAGCGAATGGAGCACAGTTTGCGGTAGGCGCAGGAATATCACCTCACCCTAAATGCATATATGAATGTTTGTGCATTGTGTTATCCCCCCAAAAAAATTCCCATCACTGGAAGCTTATGATAAAATCTTTTCATGTACTTATCTTCAATTCAGCTTGTGATGTCATCTCTGTTTTTAACTTTCCACACAACATCTATTTTGTTGTTTATTAGCAATGCATGTTTTAGGTATTAAAGATATACTGCACAAGCTCTGATTTCTCAACTTTGCTAGTTTGCTCAGCAGCTCTGACTTTTCTCTGTTACTTTTCTTCACCTGTACAGATTCCACCAACAGCGATTCAGCTAAGTCCAAGGTAAGAGGCCATTTATATGTCTTTGACCTGTAAAAACCTGACTGTTTCTTCTTGCATATTAATCTCACCCAGCACATCACAACACTGGCAGTGTCATTTATAATCTACTTTCTGTTTCTCAGTTAAACTCCACCAGTAATGTAAATATGAAGACTCATTATGATTTAGCACCAAATATACTTGTTTTGAGAGCTCTGAAAAATATTTCACATGTTGTATGTCATCGTGTTGAATACTGGAGAAATTAAGACAAGGTTCTATTTGTAGATTTCACTGAGATTAAAGGTGCTAAAAGATGTGCATGTTTATTCAGTAGATGACTGCTTACATTTAGTAATCACATAAGTTCAGCTTTAACCATGTTTATGTCACAGTTCCTTATACAGTTACTGGCCAGCTGGCAAGTAATTCTGTTGTATTTACTTATCAGAGCCATTTATTAATGTTCATTTTGGAACCTGTAAAAGGGTCTGTCTTTTTGTCAGCCTCAGCTGATGGATGTATGTGTGATTATTATCAAGTGTTGTAAAGCAGCTTCTTCTGTCACAGGGAGCATCAACCTTCAAAAAAGACTTGAGTGCCAAGGACTTCCTTCCCCTGTCCATCATATCAAACGTGACCCGGAAGAGAAAGAAACACCAGAGCACCTGCCCGCCAGGCAGCAGCACAGATGAAGACTCTGAGCATGAGCCAGTTAAAGCCAGCAACTACGAAGAGATGTGTGAGGAGACAGAAGATCCCGAGGAAAGCCAGGCAAGACAGAATGAACACCCAACGCGAAAGGCAGAAGAAGAGACTGAGGAAGTAGGTGAGATGGAGGGGAAGCGAGAACAGGTGGAGAGTGACCTCAGATACCTCCAAAGGCCTTGCGATCAGGAAGGAGAAAGGTTGACAGAGAACAAGAAGGTGGAGGATGGGATAGGGGCAGAGGTTTGTGATAGAGCACAAATGGGTCGGATTCGGTGTCGACCTCGAAGCTTCTTGTATTCACACCAGAGTGTGGCAGAGCTCAGAGCCTCATCACAAACAAACAACCCTCCATCCTCCACCTGCTCCAACCTACCACAACCCACAAACGTCACTCATTGTTTCATCCAGGGAAACTTTCTCACCCGGAGGAAACTCACCCGGGGGGAGAGAGTGCGACCTCACTCGCTGTATGTGGAGCAGAGCAGAACCGGAGAGGAGCAGGGCTCTGGGGCAATGCCTGCCTCTTACACTCGCCCTCTGGTATTCTCAAGAGTTAAAGCCTCCCTTGTTAGAGGACAAGAGAGGCTACGTCAAGCAGTGTCGCCCAGTAGGGGCAGCAGGGAGCCCTCTCACCAGCAGGGCTGGGTGAGTCAAGAGCAGGCCAACATCCTGGCCCCACCCAACGACCCATGGGGAGCAGCGAGCCAGCAGCGTCCGGGCTCACCGGAGACACGGCGAAGGAGGAGAGACTGGAGGCGCCACACAGTGTTGGTTAATATGCTAGGGGATGGATGACCAAGAAATAAGAAACTATAAAATGTCAAACATGAAATGCAAACACATGAAACAATCCTTTGCCAACTTCAGTCCTGTATCGCTTTAATGCTTTATTCTTACCTTTAACCCAAGTGGAGGGCTTCAATGGCAGCTAAAGCCTATGTCACAACTATATGACAGAGCATCAGTCTTGCTTTTAATGTATGTGAAAGGTCATCACTGTTATTAAAAACAATGTGGCACAATATGAGGGTTAAACAGTGCCTCTCACTTCGAAAACATGCCATAAATAGCTATAGAACATATTTGGATACTCAAACATGCTCCAGAATTGTTTTTTAGAAAACATGGTATGAAGTTTGCCCCCACCTCTTCTTGCAAAAATAAATAGCAATTAAAGCTGTGTTAGAGGCAAATAGATACACCAAGAGCTCTCGTAACATGTCCTACAATACCAACTCACTGTGTTACTTCCTGCCTATTTGGTATGTTTCACTCCATGGTATTGGTGAACCTTTGCAGTTAATTTTTGTGACCATATAGTGTGTTTGGCAATGTCATATCCCTTGTGACGCAATGCTTATTCAATGTTAACCATGTTTTTACTTTCCTGTGCATGTACATACAGTATATGGTTGATGGCGTGGACCAACTTTTGTAACAATTGTACAAAGCCTTGCTAAGTTGACCTCTGTGTACAAATGATAAATATGATATAATATATATTATTATTTGTTTTGAATGGTTTCTTTTTTGTGCAACACTGTATATTGGTTTACCTTCGTACTGTTACATAAAGAATATCTTATTTCTGTGTGGTGCATGTGTAAAAGACCTACACCATTTTTATAATATCTGGGTTCTTATATGTAACTATTTAGAGTTTATCTTTACAGCTGTGCTGTAATTGTACCTGATAAACAGATGAACATGCTGGAAGGAGTATTTTAGACATGCCTCGTGCCTCAATGTAAAGGGAAGTTTTCAGTGCAGACAAAAAATGTTTTTTGGTTCTGTAAATGTTCTGTTCTGTTACATGAAAGATGACTGATTTAACAGACAGGGTCCCGATAACATTTTTGACCAGTGAATATTTTTTAGTTGGTGCTATCACAGATTAAATTCTAACCCATAAGTACTTTAGAAATGAACAAAACAAAATTGCATATTACCACTGGTAAGCCAAGCAAAGTCAGATTGTATTGAATTCCACAATGTGTTCAGGGCTACATATTACATTTTACAAATGTCCCTGGTATTTCCAGAACACAGAAAATACATTTTCTATTCCGGTNCCCCCCCCTTATCCCTTATTTTATCTTATCTTATTGCCCTTCTTGTCTGTGTAAATGGATGCGTCGAATGATCGTCTATTGTAAAGATGTACAAAGAGTAGCACTGTAAAAATAGAAATAAAATACCGAATAATTTAATCGACATCGATATATTTGGGAAAAACACGATAAAATACCATTAACGGTTTTCCACTGTTTACAACATACTGTCTTGGTCATGCATTAACACATAGAAGCTTGTGCGCCTTAAATTATGAATGAAAAACTGTTCTGTTTTTTTTGAGTGTTTTACATAACAGGCTTTTTCAGACATCCAAATAAACAGACTTTAAAGTAGTTGATGTTACTTGTAACGTCATGGCAAAGATTCGTGCAAACTCGCGAGTAGTCTGTTTCTGACCGTTTTAATCATTTACATAAATGCATCGAAGGCTATTATTTTTGTCAATTTAATAGTGCAAACCACTGACATATTGTCAACTGACCAAATATGTGGGAACGCACGTAACGTTTAAATAAATTTTGTCAGAAAAAACATTACCTTTAGATGGCGTAGACTGAGAAAGTGTTAGCTACCACAGAGATGCTGTTACAGTAAGACAGACAACAGATCGATCAGACATGTAAAACGGAAATAAACATTCCGAAATTTTGTCCATCATTTTTGAGTCCTGGCCTTTTAGTTTTGAGGGTTTGGAGTAATACGTAACAACTCGGTATTCTCGGCCCTCAGTCTCTCCACCTCAGTCTCCAGTTCTCGTACGCGCTGAGCGCCGTATGCCGCAGCTGCGGTGCTGTCATCGGAAGGCTCGGGGTTCGTCCGAACGTGGCGGAGCCAGTTGTTCTCCTCTTCTAACCGCGACATACACTTCTCCAGCTCCAGGTATTCCCTAACCAGTTCTTGCTTGGACATATTCTGGAGAGTTTCGACGTGGTATCTCTCATAGGTCTCAGAAAAGTCTTTCTGCAAAAACTCCCCGCCTGCGTGACCTGGTCTTCCCATACCGTCGCTTCCGCCGCCTTCCTCCTCGTCCTCCTCCTCGGCTTCAAAATTCTCCTCCTCGCTAGCCGTGTCATCGGAGCGGATCACTCCGGATCGTCGGCCGCCCAGCTCCGTGTTGAGATCGGGTTCTTCACGGTCGTGCTCTTCCATGAGGAACTGCGTTGTGTTGTACGGAGCGACGGGAAGCCCTTTGGCGAACATTTCAGCTCGCACTCGTGATGCCCGTGCCGTCTCCCGTTCATCCAGCTCTTTCTTCTCCTCCCAGGTTAGTTTAAAGTAAGGCTTCCAGCGGCGCTTCTTCTTTGAGGGTCGCCTCCTGTGTTTCTTCTTGCCCTGACGGCCATCTGACAGCCCCTCGGTGTTTGCTTCAGTGCAACCAGATTCTCCTTTATTACTCTGGGTTTCGCGGACTTCACTTGATGTTCTTTCCGCTGGAAACCCGTCGTCACTTGCTGCATCGCCTGCTCTGGGCTCCGGATCGCTCCTATCCCGGCCACGGCACATCGGATGTGTATCTCCAGACACCAGACCCCGACAGATCTCCAGCTGATTTCTTTGCACTTGTTTCGAAGAGGCGACACTTGTCAGATCGTGTCTCTGCCGCCCTCTGCTGACATCCGCCGGTGCAGTTTCTTCTTTAATAAGCTCCATAACTGTACACTCCCACCTGAAGGAGATACAAGTTTGTGATCAGTGTGATGAGGGACACCCTCCTTTGTTAAAACTAAGGTATGAATAGACATTAACTTATTTAAAAAATGCCATTTAAAGCAACATACCAAAAACTAAGGAAATAAACGGGAAAAGTGTTTACAAAAATATAAACGTAACTCTTTGCTTATTTAACGTAAGACATATTATGAACAAACACGCACAAGTTAAAATTAAAATCACCTTACCGTTCAACTCAAATCTTGTGTTTTAGTTTTTATGCTATCTAAGACTGTTAATGTTAACTCTTTCCGTTCCGACAACTGACTTAGTTTCCTGACAGCAACGAGAACATTCCCCTCCAACGCAAACTCCAATTCGCTTCTGCTACGGAGAAGAGTGGGGCTTGAGAATTTATTACCTCCCCCACGTAAAGGCGCATGCGGCCAGTCCTCGCTTTTTTCCGCTTTATGGGACTTGAAGTCCCGATCAGCATTGAAAGGCAACAAGGTCTCCACCGCGAAACCTACATTACCCACAATTCAACAATTGTTTTCAATCTCTATCGAGATACGCCCACAAAGCAATTTGATTGGTTATAAAGTTTTTTGTGAGCTCGCGGCCTCATTCAAGCAGTCTGGTAAGTGGTTTCCGCTGTCAATCAAAAAGAAAGCTGTCCCGGCCTCTCTAGTGGACGCTACCAAGCTTGCCCGAAGCAGGTACAAACATCCGCCTTATTGTAAAGCACAGCAAGATTTTATCGATTTACAAAGAAATAGCACTGCCATATGCGTTAATGCAACACTGCACTTACAAACCACATTCCGTTATTGGAAAATGTTGTGGTAAGCTGCTATGCATATCTGCCCTAAAAAATCAGCATCCACCCTGCGCCCTTGGCAGAATTAATCACCCCTCTCCAATAAAGTAGTTCTTCTTTCCCCAGCTTTCTACTCAGTTCAAAGTGAATAGTAGCTATTATGTTGACTGTGGTGACGAACTTGCAATTTTGAACGACTTAAGCAATTTGCCCTTGTTGAAATGAAATATCGTATCTCAGTATAAAATGTCCTTGGGTTATTTCTTGAATTGAATTCTAACGATGAATTGCAGAAGCGATTGCTTAGCAATCTGTTTGCTAGCTAGCTAGCTAAGAAATGGAGTCTAGATTAACACGAATAAGCTAGCACAAGCAGATTGTTCACAACTAAGGCCAGGCGTCTTAATTTTAAACAAAATCCAATTTGATTTACATGCATTTTAACTATGGAAGTTACAACACAATAAGTAACACGTTTGTGAAATAAATGGGTTTATTGACTAGATAGCTGGCGAAGTAGACGTGTTAGCTCTAGTTTTTGTGAATTGATTAGATTTACGACTGTTTAATAATTCGTGTTAGAATAAGACACGGATGATTTACCCAACGCTTCTGAAATATAAATGAAACGCTTATTTTAAAATTTTAAACACCGTTTTTGCTAACATTGTCGTGCTAGGGAAGTTAGCTAGCTGAATTACATTTGTAAAGTAAGCGACTCCAAACGTTAGGCCTGTTTGATAGCCATTCACATTTTAGTTTGTAAAGCGCATTTTAAAAGTTTCCAATCGATTCGCACTGGAAGCTTAAAACTGAATTAATACGTTTCCTAACTACAGCATCGTTTTAAACCTGCCACCTTAATCAATACTGTTAAGAAATAATCGTTTAAGTTTAGATAGCATTTGGTTTAACAATTCAACTACCGATTTAAAATTCCAAAATAAACTAATGACATTATGGGTTTTCTGGATATAAAACATGCAGAATCGATAGAACAATCTAGGTACTTCCTTTATTGCTTTTGCAATTTACTGTAGCAATGGGGGAGAGGGGGTGTACGTGAGTTTAACCCAAATAATTAGAAAGAAAACACTGATGTATTTCATTTAAACGCCATTAGTTCCATTCTGTTATCCTAAATATTATACAATTATTTTAATACTCCTTTAAACTCATTCCAAGTTGCTGCCAAGCAAAGTTACACAACCCAGCAAATGCCCAAGTCCACCTGTCAGTGGATAATTGTTTAACAAATCTCATATTTAATCTCTTAACCATGAAGCAGATGGCCTTTATACTGTATCAGTACAGTTCAAGTGTTTGTGTATTTATTTGTATCTTCTCATTACAGAACAATACATCTAATTTGTGCCCAGAACATATTCTATTTCTGATTCTCTTATTTTCTCATTTTAGGGTGACATCTACTGCATATTGTACATGAGATATGTTTCCCATGTAAAGGCCCCTGTATTTAAGACTTTTTTTAAAGCATACATATTGCAACAACATTATATTTGGTTTTACAAAGCAGCATCCTTCAACACAAGATCAGCAATGCTGTTATTCATCACTGTGACAATTACAGGGTCGACTTTAGCCTTCATCAAGGAGATACTAATAAATATCTTTTTAAAATGTAGAAGTACAGATATTATACATTATTGACAAAGTCAATAATGAGTGCCTTTGCACAAAGCTATCTATTACACATAACCAGAATTTCATAGAACACATCATAAACATTAAATTACACAATTAACCCCAGTATGTTTCTGGGAATTGCATTCGTCTTGTTCATACTGGATTAAATGGTAAGATCCATTTTCAAGCTATGAGGTTAGAGTATTTCCTTTCCTCACCTGAGGCTCAATCAGTGCTGTACTTTAAAGTACTGAAAGCCAGGTCACACTATATTATTCATCATTCTTTAGCATGAATGTGTCTTTGATTTCCACTCAGTCAGATAAATTCATATGCACACATGTAGTTTTCTCTTCCTCCGTTTCAGCAGGAACACTAAGCCCTGAGTCACAAAAGGCCACACCAGCAAAAGCAGCAACATACGTCCAGAGATGCCAAATGGCCACCATTTCTCCTGCAGGCAAAATAAATTTTTTTAAGGGAAGTAGAAATCAAGGCATTTTACATCATATATTTGTGTTGATTTAGTTCCTTTTTTAATATGTCACATGTTTTACCTCAGTCACTGGCACTGTCAGTTGTAAGTGAGATCTCCATTGTGAATTCTGAGCCTTAAAAATAAATACAGATTAAGTTATATGTTTCTTTAATTTATGAATAGTACTGGAGGTGGGAGTAAAACAAAAATATAATATAAAGTATAATATTGCGTTCTGTGAACATCCTAAGCTTCCTAAGCTTAGGAACTAACGTCATAGCATAACAGTTTTCTAATTTATTTAAATGACTGGAGGTCTGTTTAAAGATTTTGGTGTTCATAAAAATGTTCAGCTGAGTGTACTTCAATTTTTAATATCATATATCCTAAATTAATAAAAGACATTCCTGTCTTTGTTCTTTACAATGCTCAGTTTAGACGAATCACATGCACTTTTCTTGCTTTTAATTCTTACATTTGCAGTGGCAAGACCCTCAACAACCTCTAGTCGCTCCATGACACTCTGCATGTCCTCTCTGAGTTGCCGTAAGGCCAGAATGATCTGCTGCTGCACCTGGACATCCTGCAGCCTCTCAGGCCCACCCTCAGAATCATCTCCACCCCCTCCCCCTGAACCAGACCCTGAGGCTGGCCGCTTCGCCCAACCTGCCTGGCGGTGAGCCATATAACCTAAAAAAACACAAATAATTCATATTTTTTACTTTTTTTCACCATTAAGTATTGACATGTGTGTGGTTGTGCCATAACATTGTGGTAGAATATCGCTTTCACCTTAAAATAAAAAAAATGACAGAATACAAACCTCTATACGAACTAGTGAAAAGTCTAGCTGGTTTGCAAGCTGCACTACTTGTATTGTGTTTTCTGTCGGCCTTAATGCTTTAGCTTGTAGGATTCTCATTTGTAGTTTACTTTAAAGTATCCACTATTATTGTAAAATATTAATTTAGGGTGTTATGACACTTAAGACTATTGCACACTGCATCAGCAAAACCTTGTTTTGTTGAATCAATGTGTTAACCCTGTTAGTGTCCCAAAATTCTAAACCCAAGAGCCAAATTTAGAATGAGGATTTGAAATAAATGTTGCCGTTTGTTGGGATAGTTTGAACTGGCATTAGAAATGCAATCCTGTGATAAGTAATCGTCTATACATTAATATTAAGTGTGAATAATAGTTATTTTTAAGGCATTATAGTCTATAGTCTAATGAACATTATAAGCTGCAACACACTTACAATCAATATTTTAGGTTAATTGTAGATTTTTAAAGCAGCTCTACAAGCTGTATATTTTAATTTAACATTTTTGTCAGTACATGCATTCCCTAGGAATCAAACCAATGACAGTATTGAAAAGTAACACTTTGAGGGTTCCTGAGGTACCTGAGGGTTCCCTCAAGCCTTGCTGCATCCCCTCCCTTCCTGTAGTCCTCCTCCTCATAGGGGGACCATGCCTATCATCTGCGCCCTCGCCACCATGGCCAGCACCCATCTGAGTCACCTGAAGGACATGGGTGTAGAGGTGCTCCTGGATTCCAGAGCTCTCAGTATAGGCATGCCCATTTCGAAGACCATCTGACACTGCAGACAGCTATGTGAACATAAAAAATAAAAAGGTACAAAACAATGGAATTCAATGGTACCAAGCATTGTAGCAGACAAAAACAACAAAACTGCACTTTTGGTTAATGAATCAGTTTATACCTTTACAGTGTCCAGCTGTTCCAAGGAATCACAGAAGATTTCACTCTCTGAGTCACTTGTTGGCCCCTGCCCCTCAGAAAGAACTAGATCTGCATGCATATACAGTAATAAAAGGGAGGTACAGTGCATAAAATGTTGGCATCATTTATTACTTATGCAACAGTCAAATGTTTGAGCAGCTTGATTGTGATCAAGGCTGGTTCATGACTGATTGACTAATAAAGCCACAAAATTTCAAAACATGTTTAATGCAAGAATTTGAAAAAAGACTGGAGTTAGGATAGGGGATTTTTGTGGGCCACAGAATATTCTATAACGAATTCTTCTCCTACCTGTGTTCTCCAGTTGAGGGTCACTGTCAGGGACTGTCTCTGTCGACTCTTGCTGTTGAAGAGTCGGTTCTTCTGTTGTTCTAGTGACCTCAGCCAAACCATCAACTTGTTCTTTGGCATTTACTAAAATCATACATTAAACTTCAATTTATTCCATTCATATTTATTCCATTTATTGCATACAATCACACATACTTACATTCTTACCAGGATTCAAATGTTTACACACCTGATCTTAGAGTCAGAAGTGACTCTGGAGGTCTGGGCATATCATGAATAACGTGATAAAGAGGTTCAAAATAGTGGAAAAAGGATGCTGTCTTCTCATTTATTGGCATGGTATCTATTACCTGTAATGCAACAGTCAACAATTGATTGGCTTGGCCTCACAAACGTTATCTGCACAAAAACGATTTGATGAAAACATTGCAACAAGGTTCTCTTTCCACCTCTTGTGCAACTTTCTTCATTTCATCCACATAAGCAGCCATGGCAGTTTCTTGGCTCATTTCTCCGAGCTGATTCCAAGCATCCCTGACACAAAACCAGGAAAACACACCATCAAGACCATTTCTATTTCTTAGTCACATTGCGATCTAAAGATTTAAACGTTTCAAGCTAGAAAACTAGCAAGTTCTTGAAATGTTGTGCAAAACAGGATTATAAAAACCTAACCATTTGTAACGTCCCACAGGATCCCAGAAGCCAGGGCGTGATACTCTACATGGGCCACATACTGCCTGTTTGTATAAGCCATAAAACCGTAGCATCACTTCATAAGAGGGTCTGTAGGAACCTGTGCAAGCACAGTTTACCATTTAACACAGGTGCCACATTTTTTAAAGTTTCTCAAAATGTGATTTGTGGCCTGTCATGTTTTTTTAATTTGATATTGTTTTTCATGAACATGTTTCCAATAACAAGCTATGAGTTTTTTTTTTATTTCGGGTACCCAACGATGCTATTTACACATGAGTGATGATGTCATTCAACAATGATGTCATTTGTTTTGAATGTGAGCAAAGCTACCATTTTTGGGTAGACTTTGAATGACGTCGACAGCCGCCTGAAAGCGTCTTTGACAGTCTTCGGTCTCTGACATTGTAAGAGTTGGCATATCATAGGGTGTCTATCTTTTCCACACTCCCGCGGCCGAAATTTCATTAACTGGACAACCTGTGAATTATATTCACTGGTGACAAATGTGTCATTCTACTTTCTATATACAATGTTTTGTTCTATTCAAGCTTTTGAACACATAAATGCTTTACACTACATAAATGTTTAACAATTTAAACGACACTTATTTATAAAGAAACGTTTTGCAATTAAACTCCCCTCGTTTACATTATAAGTCGCAGGTGACTTAATAGCTTTTCTGGCGTTATTGATTTCAGGTTATTTACCAGGAGGTCAAGCAGTGTTAGCGAGCTCCAACTCACCTGTCCTGTGCTCCTTTTGGCACAGCACTCGATCACTACAATATGACGGTAATACACAACACAACAACAACCGATCACACCTAAAAACACAGTCTATAAATACGGGACAATCTGTCTTTGTACAAGGCGTGAGTTTAAAAACTGTTTGCTGCTCTCCTTTAAAAAACGGGATCTTTCGCCACTCGGAATTTCTGCTGAGAGTCCACTTCCTGGATAAATCACGTGATACTGTATTTACGGCGATGATTGGTCAAAGCGTTTCTGCCCCAAGACAAGAGTTCCAAGGTCAACGTTTGACGTCAAATATACCATCATTATGTTTATTTTTTAATTTCCAAAACCACCTTTTAGTCCTATAAGCTGAAATACAATCTAAAATTTTATTTTTAGTCTTTTTCACAGTCAGAACATTTTGAAGCAATTATTACATGGGGACCTGAGAATCAGTTGTGACTTACATATTTGTGTGTATTGCTATTTTTAAATAATACTTTATTTAATGAGATTTGGAGTATGTTACTATGTACCTAATTGTTTCTCGTTGCTTTGTCTTCCTTGCATCGTCCCTATGGCCGTCATATTCTAACTGTAAATGAAAAAGTCGTATTGACAAACAAGTATATTGACAAATATGCTTTATTACCACACTAATAGATATATCTATTGCTATAATCATTGTTATTGTTTATGCAGAAATAGTGAAGGGAGGACATTTTATTTTTCAACATCTTGTAATCCTTTAAAAAACAAACGAATATAGATTATACGTGTATATACATACACTTGTATAGTTTTAAATCGCATCGATAAAGTAAATAACGCTGACCGTTGAATTTAAAACTGGATTTTAGCTGGTTATAATTCACTTGATTATGGTGAAATAGAGAACACTAGGGGGAGACATTTTGTTAGAAAATCCTTATCTCAGGCCGAAATTGTGTCCGTTGCACAAAGCTTTATATGGTAAGAAGTCATAATGTAGACGCGGGAGACAACGGTGATCGACCCGTTCGGTATATATTGTCGGTGTGTTTGATATCTGCGTTTTAAATTACGATTGTTTTTTTATTTTATTATTATATATGCCGGTGTCTAATCCTATTTAAACGGTGTGCGCTTTTATACATCGATGGTTAAGATAATGTCTTAGGGTTTTAATGCAGATAGGTAGCGCACAGCATCTTCAGTAGAAACCTAAATCTGTGCTTTATACATTGTAATGTCGTTTCCACTGTTTTGTTTGTGTGGGTTATGATTTGTGTTTGTCTTAGACTGAACAGCAAAACACACTTAACACAATGAAGTTTAATGTCATATAACGGCGCGGCTGCTCTCCAGCTCTTTAACATTCATGACCTCATCAGATGGGGCAGTGTCTATGCTGTTTCATGGTGCATATAAAAATAGATCCGTTTGATTACTGCACACTGACTAAAGAGACATTCGTGTATTTATCCGCATAAACCTTCCAGCCTCAGGGCGAAAGAGGACCAAAACTGCGTCATGTTGCGAAAAGAGCGGAATGAAGCCGGGACGTCCCAATCTAAATCAGACGATCCCCTGAAAAACCTGGGTAAGATATTGTAGGAAGTGCAATATTATTAGTATTATTATTATCATCACTTATTGAGTATGCCTAATAATTCACTATCACTATAAGCCATTTTTGTGTTGATATAACGGTGTGTGGTTATTGCATCTTTATTCCTCAATAGAGTTTAAAATTTGGTCTCTCCTGGAGAAATGATGAGCCCAGATATTCACACGTGAACTTTAGTCAAAGGGTTTGTTTCTTTTAACATTGCTCAAGCGTTATTTGAATGGGTGTAGTTAACTGTTTTTTTTATCTCGCAATACATTTTCCTTATGGCGAAACGAACACCCCAAAGTGTATAGCTTTGTTTTTTATTTGTACTTATGTACATGTTAAGGGTGTTTTTTTAATGTTGTTTAATGAATGCTTATTGAGTTATGTTAATTCATTGAGTTATGCTTTGATGTGTTTATGTGGGCTGTACCATGCACTGGCCACAGTTCTTTGAGACCATGTTTATTATTCATGGACAATAAAAATGATTATTTTTAAATACATTAGAGTTGTGTATATACTGGTATTTACTGGTATATATAGCTATAGACTCTGGAATATATAACATGATCCACATATTAAAGTGTAATGTCTCAGATTGTTGCCTCTGCCTGTGGCAGTAAAAGAAAGGAAGTACCCCACTGGGATTCATTTTGAAGTAGTTCATTCATTACACCACAGACTAAAGTGAAAGCTAATTATATTGAGATTTAGTGAGGTACTCATAAGTATTAATGCTTTATGAAACATAATACCTTTAGTTTCAGTATATTGTAGTTGACTGAACTGAGGAAGTTGTAAATATTTTATCTTAGTTGCATTTGCACAGACACATGATTTGTGTTAACAAAATGACCCCTTTTTTGAAGTAAAATGCTGCACAATACTATTGTATTATAAACCTCTGTAGGAATTATTCCAGATATGTGGACAGCCTCATAAAAGCCTTTTGCTTAAAAGCCTCAAGATTTCAACAAATGCTGAGGGTGTATGGGAAAACAAATATTTCTCTGTTTGACTCATTAGATTTGCTGCTATAATTACACCTCAATGTAGGAGTAGATGCAATCATTTATGTTTTGTTGAGTGACACAAGTGGAATAAACTTTAGGGCATGGGGTCATTCAGAAAACACTACGTTTTTGTAAACACTTAAGTTTTGTACAGTTTGTGCAACAAACACTTTACGTTCTTGAGCTCCAAACGGAGAAGATTGAAATTATATTGTAACATTTCCTAGTCATTTTCCCAAATGTCACTGTCCTTTTTAATGAAAAGTGACAAAAGGCAGAAACAATACGTTTTTGAACAGTTTTGTTTAATGTAAAAAGCAATTTTGGGTGAACTGTCCCTTTAATACTCAATTATAAAACAGTTTAATGATCAGTCTCTTTTATTTAAATAAACCTTTGCAGGGGTCCAGGACAATGAAGACGTGAAGATTATGCTGCAAGGCTCTGCCATGTTGAAGGTTCGTTCTCCACTCTGGCGGAGAAAGCGCATGCTAAAGCTAATGGATGACGGAGTCACAGTTTGGTGTGAATCCAACAAGGCCTCCAGCAAAGCCAAGTCTCAGCAATGCTGTAAGTTTTTATACACGGCATATCTGCACATTTTGGTAGTAGAAGACTTTCTATATGGTGTTCTGTATCAATCAGTAAAAAAGGGTTTATGAAACAGATGTAGGTAGATGGATGATAAGTGTACTCTGGCACTGGAACAACCCCTCCCGGTAAACACACCTCCTAATTATGGCTGTTTAAACCAGCAGTATCCAGGTCTACCGGCCACAGCACTGACTGTCATTACAGGGCTGGTCTATTTGTAGCACACATGAGGGGGGTTCCTGTCTCTTCTTTGTAAGCTTTACTGTACACTCTAATTACAGTTCATGGCTGGGTGGGAAGAGAGCAGCCCTTTACTTTATGGTTTGCTCCATATAGTTCACATGAATAATAATCATTACCTTGGCAACTGTGCACATGGCCCAAATTAGATTTATAGTCTGCAATTGCTTCTAGTTAGAAAGATCATGTTTTAAGTGATGTGGCTGAAGCATGTGTGTGAACACCCAAATGTATGCAGTGTGCCTGTAAGAATAAAAAAGATCACAAATAAGATCTTGTTAATGTCTCAATTATTTCTCCTTGATAGCAGTGAGAAATAGCACCAACAGAGAGATAATATGAAAGCAAGCCACCTACTTTTCAGATGTATCTGCTCAGAAATACACCTTAGTTTTCCTGTTACTTATGTCTCCTCCACAGTATAATAAGAAATGTCAACAATGTCTAATGTTTGCTTAGACTGGGTAAGGGGCTCAAACATTTCCATCTGATTTTTGCAAGATGAATGTACAGTATCTGAGCTTTCCACGTTAATCTTATAACTTCATACACGTACTGTAGGTCAACACTAAAGATATTTAGAAAAAACACTTGAAACACAATTTTTTAAATATAAATAAAGCACAAAAGATCAAGTCATAATATGAAAACTGAACAACTTATGGATAATAACATTTTCTGATGTATGTGTTGCAGATGATTTAATGTGCATTAAATCCTAATAAAGTGCATTTATTTATTTTGTGTATTTGTAGATTAGCTGTTACTTTAAAATCTTCTGCATGTGCTACCTAACCATCCAGTATGTCTCAGCTGAATGCGGCACATAATATTTTAATTTATTGTGTTGGCACGACAATGATAAACAGAGAGATTATTTACAAAGTGATTTTTGTTTGTGCTGGAGTGATAAAAAAAGCTGTGCAAACATCAGGTGATTTACACCATAAGCGAAATCTCTGTTAACACAGGCTGTGTAAAGTTTGCTCGTAATAAATGGGTATTAAAATGACTGTTAACATAGCTAACATTTTAGTCCAGTCTCACAGCAGCCAGCAAATAATTCTGTATGAAAAGAGTAATTTAAACAGTTAAAAGGATGTAAATACAGGGTCTGTTTATCTGGTGCACCATACTGGAGTACAAACAGCACAAATCACAGTTTATTGTACATACAGTCACACGACTGAGGTCATCACTGTCTGCCTCCTGCACATTGGCATGGTAATTTTCTCATTTTAGATTTAGCTTTTCTTATTTTGTGTATTTAGTGCATGGAGACTGCAAATACAAATATGTCTGTATGCAGTGTTGTACAGTAACAACCAAACTTAACTGAGGCTTCTAACTAAATATTTCAGTAGTGTAACAGTAACTCTGCATTTAAAATACTTTTGCTTTTCACAAAATGGCATGTCTTGTTTTTCAGATTCTTTTTTGCAAACTGATTTGTTCAGACATGTAGACGTACCTCTCTTAAACTGCTCTATACTTCTCAAATAAAACATTAGGAATTCTGATTCATATTTCTGCTAAAGAGAATATCTCCCTTTACAGTAAACTTTGAGCATTTCTGCAAAGCATAACTTTTAGATCTTTCTCAAACAGTTGAAAAAGTGAAAACGCATAATGGCCCCTCTAAATGCTGCTGTTTATTGACCAGATAAGGCATTTTATAGTTGTATCTGTAGTGTATATGTATCTGTTTAAGCTGTGTTATGCTGATATATATGTTTGCCTTTGAAACCTTTGCTATTTTTGTCCAATATTTAAAAAATATGAATTCTCTTTTAACAATTTTAAATGTTCCCTCATTGTAAGTCGCTTTGGATAAATTGCCTGCTAAATTAATAAATATAAATGCAATATAAATGTTTGACCTAACTAAGCCTTGTTGTGTTAGATTACAATCATGTACATATTACTGTTATATTAGATTATTAGATTGTATATAATAGATACATTCCTGCTCATGTAGTTTCACTTCTTCTTTACCGGCAGTCACTGTGACAGAAGTGGAATGTGTGCGAGAGGGCTGTCAATCGGAGGCATTCAGAAACCTGGCTAGCTCTCACCCAGAAGAACAATGTCTGACTATCGTGTTTAAGGGAGGACGGAAGAGCTTGGATCTCCAGTGTACCAAGAAAGAGGAAGCCAAGCACTGGGCCCGTGGCATTCGCACACTGCAGGAGAGACTCAACAACATGACCCACAAAGAAAAGCTTGACCAATATCCTGATACAGCTCAAATTCATTACATTTACATTACATTATGCAATTGGCTGACACTTTTATTCAAAGTGACTTACACTGCATTTAAGCTATACATTTGATCACTGTGTGTGTTTCCTGGGAATCGAGCCCTCTACCTTTTGCGCTGCTAACACAGTTGTGCTACAGGAACTATGTAGCTATGTGGAGCTACAGGGAAATGCAGTTTTTTCTCCTGAGTCCTGACTCATCAATCCAGTATGTAATCAAATCAGAAGTGACAGACTCTGTGATTTAGTACTGATTCAATTACTCCTGTCTCTCCATCAGGGTAATGAACTCGAGTTGGTGGTAAATTTAGCATTTCTTTAATTCAGTGGAGAGTAACTGTTTGTATCTTTATACAAGAACATCTCAATTATAAGCATCTTTAACTAATTCTAGTCAATGCAAAAAAATCGTATTGACCCTTGACCACTCTGACCTGGATCCATGGCTACCTGAAACAAGCTGACATGAACCAAGATGGGAAGATGTCATATGAAGAGGTTCAAACGCTTCTCCAGATGATCAACATTGACTTGAATGAAGAATATGCTTCCAGCCTCTTTAAGGTCAGCCTTTATACTACAGCAGCACTTGACTTGCTTTGAGATGAATGGCTTTAATCAAAGAATAGCTTGTGATGCTGATAAAGCAACATGGATAAAAATAAGCCCCAAAGGCGAACTGATTTGAAGAAGGTGAAATAACAGTGTGTGTGCATAAGTTTATATAGTGAAACTTCACTATGTAACTATTCATTATAAGTGAAATCTCTCATGAATCATTCAAGGCTGCTTCTTATATCTTAATTTCAAGGGCTTTTGTTAACAGCATGTTAACTGTTGGTGTTTGTTGGGACAGTGTGAAAGTTAGTTGTGTTTCCCAACATTGTATATCCTACAACCTACTATAGAATGTTTGAAATGTTGGTATTTAACGGGGCAGTGTGATCCAGCCTTAAAGGGACAGTTCACCCAAAAAGTAAAATGTTGTTGTCATTTACTTACTGTCATGTCATTCCAAACTATGACTTTCTTTCTTTCTTTAAAACAAAAACTTTAACTGTACACCGCAAGATGAGAAATTTAAAAAAACGCTGACGCTGCTCTTATTCAGACCACAATGGTGTCTGACGCTCCTTTTGTGTTTTATTAAAGAAAGAAAGTCTGAAAGAATGTCTGATACAACGTGAGGGAAAATAAGGACAGAATTTTTATTTTCAGGTGAACTGTCTTTTGAAGTGTGTCACTGCAAAGTTTTGGTTGGATCATTTTGTTTTGCTTTTTGTGTCTTAACAGCAATGTGACAAATCAGGAGATAATCGACTGGAGCACGAGGAGATCGAGCTGTTTTGTCGTGAGCTGCTGCGTCGACCTGAGCTAGATGCGGTATTCAATCAGTACTCAGCTAACGGGTGCGTCCTGTCCACTGTGGATTTGCGTGAATTCCTGAAGGACCAGGGTGAAGACCACACGCTCGTTCATGCTCAGAGCCTCGTCTTCAACTATGAGCTCAATGAATGGGGTATGTGCACTTTGATCATTGTTTATGTTCTTTTAGACCATATATTTTTTGATAAAAGTCACTACATTTTAGAGGTAAACAGCCTCATGATAATTTGTGTCATGTTCAACTGTAGAATGTTTGAAATGTTGGTATTTAACGGGGCAGTGTGAATAAAAATGGAATAAAACATGAATACAAATGGTTTAGATTTTTTTTTAAGTTAACAGTAGGAATCCAAACTACTAACATAAACTGATATGGATATTTAAGTGGCCAGTGTCACAAACTACAAACATACAAACTGCTGAAATCAGTTCAACGTTATCTATACTTTTAAGTTCACTCATAAATAAAGGAAATGTACATCATGGCATAAACAAAATCACATATTGACAAGATTGTTAAAGATTTTGAAAATATTAGCCTTATATGAATATGAATGGCCTTATATACAGTACAAAACAATAAAGAAAAATCCAAACAAATACTACTGCAATTTGCATTGTGATTTGTATGATATTATGTGTATAACTGAGCCTACAGTACCTTTGTTCTGTCTCATGCAGCCCAAAAGAACCAGTTTATGACACCCAATGGTTTTACAATGTACATGCTGTCTAAGGAGAACGACATATTTAACCCGGAGCACAGCAGAGTCTACCAGGACATGAGCCGCCCACTCACCGACTACTTTATCTCCTCCTCACACAACACCTACCTCACTAAAGACCAGCTCATCAGCGAGAGCAGTGTGGACCCTTATATCAAGTACAACGCACATCACAACAAAACAGCGCTGGCCCTTTAAGAACATGTACAGGCATACTCGACAAAATGGCCTTTAAAGCTACACTCTGTAACTTTTTTGGGTTAAAAATAAAACAGATTGAGCACGTACATAACAGTTCAAAACTGTCTCCATACCTTACACAGATTGGTAATGACAATTTGGCTTTATTTGACTTCAACGTGTAAAGAAAAGTATGCAAAGTAACCTGCAATTTATGTTTCAAACAAAGGTGGCGATAGAGAGGTAAACGTTACGAATTGCAGCTTTAAATGTCTCACAAATTGACGCACTGCAAAATAATCTTTAAATCAGAATTTTGATTTAGTTTTCCAGTTTAAAATATATACACATCTAGTAAACATATCTACATGTCCAAACAAATTAAAGAGAAGCAAAATTGCATGTAAAAATGAGTATATTATAATACTTGAATTAACGTTTTTTATGTTAAACCACAGTTAAAAAATTTTTGTTATGCATTTCTCTACAGTAGTATTGACCAAATAATGTTAACTACACATGCACCACATAAGCATACATGTTTGTTTATGGTATAGGGCCCTCAGCCATGGATGCCGCTGTGTGGAGCTGGACTGCTGGGATGGAGAAAAGGAGCCAGTTATTTACCATGGCCACACGCTCACTTCCAAGGTGCCATTTAGGGAGGTGGTGGAAGCTATTGCTGAATACGCCTTCAGGGTGAGCACAGGAAGACCTTTTTACCTTCAGCTCACTGGTGATGCTTTAATTGGTGGAAACAATCCAATGTGTTTTTCTGGTGTTATTCAACGTTCCCGTTAAAGATTTTTTTAAATTAATAGATTGGAATAAGCTTAGGTACCTATGTGAATGTAAAATCTATAAAATCTAAATTAAATCATTCAAATCTAAATATTTACACACCCTGACAAAAGTCTTGTCGCCTATCCAAGTTTTAGGAACAACAAATAATAATTTGACTTCTAGTTGATCATTTGGAATCAGAAGTGTCTTATATGAAAGGCAAAGGCCTCTAGATTATGCTTATTTTACCAAAATAAAATCTTATCATGCCTTGATTTTTAATTATTTAATTAGGACAGAAAGGTCAGACTTTGCTTAGACAAAAGTCTTGTCACATCTTTAAAGAATTCAACCAATCACAGATTAGAGCGTCACCTGTGACAAATACCGTAATTAACACATTCCCAGGTGTGTAGAAGAAGAACCCCAGCACACCCAGCCTTCAGTTGAAATGCATCCTGACCTGACAGCATGCCAAAGATTCACCCACAGACCAAAGTGCTGATCATCAAGAGCCTGAAGACCAAGTCTCCTGCTGAGGTGGCAGACATCTTTAATGTATCTAAACGTCAAGTGGAGAGGATAAGAAAAAGATTTGAAGAAAGATTTGAAGAAAGTCAGGCAGACCCTGTAAGACAACTGTTCGAGAGGTCCGTTTGTTGGTTCGACAGTCCAGGGCCAGCCCTTTTTCAACTGCAGCAGAGCTACATAAGAACTGGTCACCAGACTACAAGAACAGTTTGTCGAATTCTCTCACGCAGTGGTCTCAATGGCTGAATTAGTGCTCAGAAACCAGCATTAAACAGAAGACAACTAAAAAATCATGTTGCATTTGCCAAGGCCCACAGCTTGCAGGAAGGATAGACTGTGCAAAAGTGGCAGAAGGTTGATTTTTCCGATGAATCATCTATTGAACTGCATCCCAATCGTCGCAAATACTGCAGAAGACCTGTTGGAACCCGCATGGACCCAAGATTTACACAGAAAACAGTCAAGTTCGGTGGAGGAAAAATCATGGTTTGGGGTTACATTCATTATGGGGGCGTGCGAGAGATCTGCAGAGTGGATGGCAACATCAACAGCCTGAGGTATCAAGACATTCTTGCTGCCCATTACATTCCAAACCACAGGAGAGGGCAAATTCTTCAGCAGGATGGCGTTCTTTCTCATACTTTAACCTCCACATCAAAGTTCCTGAAAGCAAAGAAGGTCAAGGTGCTCCAGGATTGGCCAGCCCAGTCACCAGACATGAACATTATTAAGCATGTCTGGGGTAAGATGAAGAAGGAGGCATTGAAGATGAAACCAAAGAATCTTGATGAACTCTGGGAGTCCTGCAAGAATGCTTTCTTTGCCATTCCAGATGACTTTATTAATAAGTTATTTGAGTCATTGCAGAGACGTATGGATGCAGTCCTCCAAGCTCATGGGAGTTATACACAATATTAATTCTTTTTCCACTGCACCATGACTTTATGTTCTGTACTGTACATTATTTCTGTTAAGTGACAAAACTTTTGTCTAAGCAAAGTCTGACCTTTCTGTCCTAATTAAATAATTAAAAATCAAGGCATGATAAGATTTTATTTTGGTAAAATACGCGTAATCTAGAGGCCTTTGCCTTTCATATAAGACACTTCTGATTCCAAATGATCAACTAGAAGTCAAGTTATTATTTGTTGTTCCTACAACTTGGATAGGCGACGAGACTTTGGTCAGGGTGTGTACATTTCTGGTAAATACATACAGCTTTCACATGGATTAAATGATGGTTTTAAAGCAGTGATTTTCATAAATACATTTATGATTATTGATTGTTTTCTAGGCTTCGCCATTTCCACTTATTCTGTCTCTGGAGAACCACTGCTCTGTTGAACAGCAGACAATCATGGCCCAGCAACTGCGCTCCATTTTGGGAAACAAATTGCTCACGAAACCTCTCAATGACAAGCCGCTACAGTACCTACCATCACCAGAGGTGAATCAGACAGTTTTTATATGTAGTCTGTAATCAGTTTTAAAGAGTAGTCTCTCACCTGTTTTGAATTGTACACAAAAACCTTTGTTGGAAGTTCATGCATGTCAGATGTCACCCTGCAGTTCATTCTGTATTAGGATACTTTTCATCTAGGTTAACTGTGACAATGTCTGAGAATTACATGTGCTCTATAGGAGTATATTACAGTGATATCTGTACAAGAATATATTTTATTAATAGAAATTGTAGAAATCTATTGATGTTTGATTGTTTTCTCCATCTGTATATGGGTTAAAGCTTATATTTATTTTAGATTTTAAATATTTGACTTTCAACATATGTTTAATGTCAAGATATTGATATTGTGAAGCAAATACCAGTGTAGCATTATTTACAGTATTAGTACAGTACAGTATTAGTGCTGTGTGCTGTGCACATAAAATATCCAGTAGAAGTCTTTAAGATTAATTTTGGAATGGTCATTATATTTGGTTCGTACCAGTCCTGGATGCTGATTGGTCAATAGTCATGCTAAACTCACAGACCATTGACCAATTACAATGATAGCATAACACTGAAATGTATGATTCTGTTTTGTGATAGGACTTAAAAGGGAAGATCTTGATAAAGGCAAAGAAGAACAAAGTGGAGCAGGACAGCTCCAGCTCTGACTCAAGCTCCTCAGAAGATGAATCTAAAGCTGAAAGCAAACCGAAAGCGAGCAAGGTCTGTGTGTGTGTGTGTCTGTTTAAACCAATTCTAACATGCACTTTCCATGTTGTTTTTGGTTCTGTACAATATGGTTGGTGTTTAATTAGTTTTCTTTTGTCCTGTACACATACTGTTTGCATGTGGGTAGTTGCAAACAACATGGGCAAGCACAAGATGTTGATTAAAGTAATGCAATATTAGTTAAGTTAATTTTCACCAGCTTTAGGCCACTTCTGCCACTGCTATGTGTGAACTATAATATGATTTTAAAAGTATCTATTCATCATAATTCATTATCACCCTTTATTTCTGTGTATGTTCATTGTGTCTCATTGTTAGTTGTGTTTTCGTGTGTCTGTCGCTGTGTGTGTTTGCATGCCCGTGCTGGTGTGTATCTCTGGATGTGTTTTTGTACTGCTCTCCAGCGTACTTTTGCTTTTCCTCAGAAAAGGTCCAAACTGAGCCAAGAGCTGTCTGATCAGGTGGTCTACACCCGCAGCGTAGCCTTTAAAGCATTCGATCAATCCGCCAAGAAACCAGCCAATGAGATGGCCTCATTCTCTGAAAGCGATGCGTTGAAACTTATCAAAGAGTCAGGTACTATGTACACACTTGGAAGTCCGAAAGCTTTGCTTCCTCTGGTATCCCACAATTCTATATGTTTGTATCTGTGGTGCTATCAGAGGAAACATCTGGCAGGCAGTTACTGTATAACAGTGTGATATTGGTACAGATTTGTTATACAGGTCACTCTCTTCCATTTTTTTGAGCTAAAAACCAAACACTTAAAACCATTATTTGAAATGTGAACACTAGGTGGAAGTAATCAGCTGCACTATGTTAATTTTATGTGTTTATCTGAGTGGGTCCTCACTAAATTGGTCATCTGTCATTTGTAGGGAAACTGTTTGTGCGTCACAACAGCAAGCAATTGAGCAGAATCTACCCATCTGGTCAGCGTCTACAATCCTCCAACTACAACCCTCAAGAGATGTGGAACGCTGGTTGTCAGCTTGGTAAGCATTGTTTAAAAAAATAAACAAAAGATCAGATACTGATTCAAAGATTTACTGCACAGTCTAGATATATGAACAAATGACTTAAACATTTTGCAGTGGCTTTGAACTTTCAAACCCAATGTGAGGAGATGGATCTCAACAGAGGTCGTTTTTTACCAAATGGCCGCTGTGGCTACGTGTTGAAACCCAGCTTTATGTGGCCGCCTGATTCCGAGTTTAACCCTGAGAACACTGGTGGAGGACCTGGCCACAACCCAGTACTGCTGACCATCAAGGTGAACCTTAGAACAAAGGGCTTTTTATGACATTACAACTATCAACTATGTTTGCTTCCAGCTAGCTACAAATATGAGGAAGTATGCTGAAGTATGTGTAATATCTGTGTATAAATGATGAATGAAATCATCAAATGACATCATCAAAGTGAGAACCAATGTCGACCAATAGCTATTCATTCATTGTTTAACTATACTCTTGTAGGTAACGCAGCATCTCTCAAATCTTGCTAATTGAAACTCAGCAATTTAGTGCCAGTTAATGTTTATGTAATAAAGTTAAGGGAATGATTGTAAATAACAATAGATTATAGGTGCCAGCAGCATTTTAGGAGAGTAGTAGTTCTCCATGAGCTACCGTGGTGTGGTAGTATGTCTATGTTTCACAATCAGTTCCCAAAGTATAAAATCAACTCCCACCCTATTTTCTATTCTGTTTTGCTGTGACAAATGCCATTTCATGTTGACTTCATGGCTTCTCTTCACTGAGTC
>JAZGTJ010002444.1:0-42366 GCA_036877575.1 Botia almorhae
GGGGTTAGATACACTGCGTCTGGCCCAGTACAGTATAGAGAGCTACTACACAACCGTATCTGAGGCCGTGTATGAAACAGGTAGAAACATTTACATTATAAATATTTTGACTCCACATTTACACATTTGACAGACTCCTGTATCCAAAGTAAAACATATCCTACAGTGCAATTAAAATGTACATTTAAATCTGTACATGTGTTTTTAGGGAATCAAACCCATGACCAAGGTGCTGCTAGGTGCCATGCTTTACCGGTTTAGCTACAGGAACTGTAGTGTGACACTGTTACAGTGTCTTTATATAATCTGCAGGATTCTGGCTTTGTTGCAGGTTTTTACCCAAAGCTGGTGCTGCATTTTGCTTTGCGCAGAAATGTTCTGTTCTTCATTCTGGAGACTTATGTGCCATCGACACTGCTGGTGGTTCTGTCATGGGTGTCTTTCTGGATCAGTCAGTCTTCCGTACCGGCTCGCACCTGCATCGGTCAGTGACTCTCTAGAAAGCATGTTTCTATGAAACATTTAAAGATTAAAGTAACTTCACATTCACTAACAAAATGCCTCATTTAATTTACAGGGGTGACCACTGTTCTCACAATGACCACACTGATGATGGGTGCCAGGACCTCCCTGCCCAATGCCAACTGTTTCATTAAGGCCATCGACGTCTATCTGGGCATCTGCTTCACCTTCATCTTTGGGGCTCTGCTGGAATATGCCTGTGCTCATTTCTGCACCATGCAGCACCAGACCATCGTAGATGTGCAACGGGTGAGAAACCCCGTTTTATAAGCAATTTAAAACAGCGCATACCCAGCTAACAGGGAGCGTTTTTAGAACGTTGGCTAACATTTTCTAGAGGTTCTCTTTTAAGTTATCAAAAAGTTCTTGCAGTAACATTAGTAGAACCTTTTTGTTATGGTACATGTCACATCAAAAACCAAACTTTTCAGTTGTTAGTATAACGTTATAAAAATGTTACAGAATTGAAAGTGTTAATAGTGTTCTTGTGACCAAACAAAAACATGAATACAACGTCTAAACACTGGACACTTGAATGTTCACAGAATACATCAAAATACCATATTTAAAATGTTTTTGTTACCTAATGGAAACGTTAAGGAACGTTCTAACGATCTAAAATTGTTAACTTGGTAAGCACCTGCTGTATTTCCTAATTTTTTTGGTCCAATTCACACTTTTCACAGGAATTACTAAAAGAATTCGAAGAATCCAACGGTACAACGCATTTGGTCAACTCAGTATCACCCAAAAAGCCGCAGACACAAGACACCACAGAGCAAGAAATGACCGACCAATCAGTGACGTGTGAGGGAGATGAGTCAGTAGCTGAGAAGGAGGAGAAAGGGTGTGGCTTGTCCTCTGTCAAGCAAATGACTCGCAAGGCAGCGTCCGTGATGAGTGTTGAGAATCCTCACAACATCGACAGACACGCACGCACACTCTTCCCAATGGTATTTCTCCTGGTCAATATCTTTTACTGGCTGTACTACCTTTTAGTCTAATCGATGGAGACGACACCTTTCACCAGCAAAACCTTTCTATCTAACTGACCCGAATATTGCACAAATGACTGAAAAGTGAAAAGACTGCTGATTACAGCTGAATAGTGCCACACAATGCTGAGCTGGACTTTCTCTGTTGTACATTGTTCACTGTTGCGTTGTTTCTAAGCAGGAGAAAAGTGAAGAATACATAAACGCATAAATCTTCATCTGAATACATCTGCACAAGAACAATTGCCTTGATATTGCTCGTTTATTAAGACGTAAAGTGCTTTATATGCTTTTTCTTCTTTGTTTATTTATTGAATAATTTAAAAATGTAATGCATTATTAGTGACGTTGTAAACTCCACGACCACTTTAAATAAACACTCATTGGAACTGATGGCAACGATCTGTCTATTTTATTGTCTGCTATTGCTGTACTCATTCAAACCATACGGTGGCGGTGTTATGCTAAGAGCGCCGCGTAGTCAAAGAGAAGAAATCCATCAGCCAATCAGGAGGCAGGTTGCCTTTTAAAACGCAGCCGGGAAACTCAGAACCAAAACAAACGTCAATGTTTGCTGGTACGTATAGGGCCGAAATAAAAGCCTGAGGAAATAACAAACGCAACACGGTAGGACTTTAATTATACAATGATTAAATGCTACGGTATAGTTTAGAAAAGTTACGTTGTTTTGCAGCGGCGGTGCTATCTGAACAAATTGCATTATTTAAATTAACAATGTGAAGTGGTTAGGGTGAGTAACGACATTTACGACCGAGACTTCTTAGTCATTGTTAGTGTTTTTGGGTGAACTCTTACCGTTAAGTGAGTAAGAGTTGTTTGTGTGACGATGCATTGCGTCTCTATATTTACTTTGACATTTTTGCACAGCTCTAAGCATGGATACGATGATTTACCTGGATCAGGAGAATGGAAGACTGACTGCTCCGGCCATTAAATCTCGCCAGAACAGATTGCACTCGGCTCCAGGTCAGTCACGTGGATTCATTGGCTTCCTAAATTGTGTAATATGCCTATTAACGCCGCTTTACCTCATGCAGTATGCATGCTCACAGCTGACTGATACAGTTTCTATTTCATGTCCGCATGTGCAGATCCGTGCTTGAAAACGCCTCTGACAGACAAGGCACGCCCGGGTGCTTTTCAGCAATCTAGCCGGAGAGCTTTGGGAGTCGTAAATAAAATCGTTGCCACCTCCGCAGCTTCTGTTAAAGCAGAGGAGAAACCCAAGACCGCAGAAGCAAAGGTTGGTGCTCGTTTAAACCAAAGGTGAAACTATTTATATTTACATTGTTGCAATACTTTCTTGAGCACCTTCATTAATTGGAATCCGAAACTTAAGGGTGTTAAATATGAACAAACATCAATTGAGCAAGTACATGATGGATCACTGTTCAACGCGTTCCCTGTGCCTTACTTTCATTAGCAACGGTATGTTTATAATGACTTATTTCAGCTGTCGTGTCCAATTTCCTAGGAAATGTTAGTTCGTGACCTCCAAACGTACATGCGTAATAAAGTATGTAATATTCATCTGTTACAAACAGAGATGTCGAAGCTTTTAGAGAAGCGGAAGTTACGACCGCGGCTTCAATAAATGTGTTAGACATTTGTAGGTTTGTTTCCTCTAAACTGGTTTTTCTTCAGTTAAAGGTGCCTTCTCAGCCTGCTGGCGAGGAATATCCAGAAATTGAGAAGTGCTTCCCATACGATCCAAGTGGTAAGTTTGCCGTTTTATGGATCTGCTCTGTTTCGTTCGAGTTTTTTTAACCCTTTTGTTAAATTTTCCAGAGTTTGAGACGTACAGCGTTCCAGATGAAGTCTGCCTCAGTCGCTTCTCTCTGGCTGGTCTGGGTAAACGGCGGTGGCTGCCCGCCTCACCTGCGGAAGAGCTGCTTTTGGTGGAGCCGGTATTACCACTCTCGCCTCTAAAGATGCCCAAAGGTAACTTATAACTAAGTTTGTGTAGGTTTAAAACTTCCTTGCCAAGTCTAAGTTAGTTTCTCTCCTTGTGCAGATGTGGAATACGTTGATGAAATAGCGGCTTTCCTGCAGACGATTGACGAGCTGACTGTTGATTTGCCCCCCGAGTGTGACTTCTGAATGTTTTATACTTTTGATCCGTTTTAATGTTATTAAAATTTTGGTTGTTCAAAGGCAACCCTGTAAGACTTTTATTTTTTTACATTGTTACTTGAGTTCTATCCATTTTATTTGGGAAGGTTCCGTCTGCCTCTGAATTTCTCTCGGTACACTACAGCTAATTTACTTGGAGGTCCTTGTTCAAATAAAACACTTGCACACTTTTTGATCTTTATTAAAAGAATATTCCCTTACCCATTTGTGTCTAAAGACAATAAAGTGCAAATGTTACTCTCATTAAAGGTGGTTTTAAAAAAAAAGGGAAAAATGACAGATACTTTGAAGCTGAATTATAAAACGTAGTGGTTAAATTTACAAATTGTCACATGTACACTACCATTAGCACCATTTGGTTAGAAGCTGGAATTATTCTAGAAGTATATAAAGACAGTAAAAACGTTACACAAAGCAATAATTCTGACTTTCAAAACCAGAATTGCTTAAATTGAGAGGCTTGTCATACCTACACATTTCCATCGGTTTTAACTTTCTCTCACAACCTAACACACCTTCCTTGTATTGTCACCTGACAAACTTTTTTGAGCCCTCTCCATTTCTCTCAGTTATGGGCTTGTAACATTATGGAATTTCACAAGATGAGGTGAAGGCACACCATCATTTGACTGGAGAATAATGAAGCTGCCGATTCCTCATTGTAGTTCAATCATAAGGTCATAAAAGTGGCCATGACCCCAGTCAATAGACTTGCATACACAGCAGACTGTAGGAGGCTGGCAGAAGAGTCTTGAGTCTCTCAGCTCAGCAGTTTCCTTAAGTCCCCTTCTTAGACTCCCATTCCTGGTTAAAAACAAGTTATTTTATATATTTGGCACATGCTTTCATCCAAAGTGACTTAGACACATTTTGTCACTACATCCATAATCAAACCCACAACCTTTTGCGCTGCTAACACAAAGCTCTATCAACTGAGCTACAGGAACATCTGAGTATGTATCTTGAGTTTGTTTGCAGCCATTGATTTGGTTTATCAGCAGCTTTTCATATAATTTACATATATTGGCAGCAAGCCATTCTGCTTGCATTGCCATTGATACATAACACTGGGTAATGCAGTGAATACTGACATGTTTTACCTTGGCTTTCTGCATGACATTTCCTTTGGTGGACGTGTAGATGGAGGGTGGGCGCTTTCGCATTTCTGAGGCACAGTTCACAGGCAGAAATGACTCAATATACTCAGTCTTTTGAGTCTGAAGGGTGAAGGGAAAAAGTACAGTATGAGAACGCAGCATCAACAGATCGTTGAACCATTTCTCAGTGTTTCATAGCACAGGCCCACCGCACAGCACCTTGCGCATAGGTTTAGACTCAGCAGGTGCCCCCAGCGCTCCTCCAGCCAGCGATTTCTTCAGATTCTCCTTCACCCGAGTCAGTTTGAGCTCCAGATCAACGCGCTCACCCTCTTTCACCTGGCAGCTCTCCTCCAGCTGAGCTACACGCTCCTCTAAGACCAGCCTCTGCTTATCTACACAATTATAAACAAATACATTATTTTACCTTACATAATTACATTGTTATTTGTTTATATATGTGCCACAAGGAAAATGGCATACTGCTATTGATACAACTTCGTAAAATGTTTAGTTCTGACTCTGTAATTGAATCAGTAACTGAATAAACATAAAATGCATAGAATAAGCATGTTGCTTGGCAACCGTGAACAGGCTACAGGTTAAGCTAACGGATCATTTTATGTGGAAGAATTATGATTATTTTTATTGTTAGGAATTATGATTATTAACATTGCTGTTGCCATGGTTTTACTTGAGGCCACGGTACTCACTAATGTTTTACCTCTCGTACTGTATTGCTTTAATATTTTTACCATAAGAATATGTTAAAGGGTTTGGTTATATCAATAGTGCTGGACAGAGAGGCTTGTTTTGTTTTATTAACACTGGATCATCCAAACATAGTTGTAAATTACCCCATTTTTTATTTACCCACTTTAATTACAAACACATTTCACATGATTGGCTTGTTATTGTAATATTCCTCATTAAAATGCAATAAAAACAAGAAGCACACATTGAAATGAAACGTATCTGCTATATGAAGACATTTATATGACATTTAAATGTTTTTAAACCAAATGAATCGAGGTAAAATTAGGAGGTGATGCATAGCATCATGCGATCGCTGCAATTATCGTACATTATTCTCCCTGCAAGCAACAGTAGAATATTTACGAGCTTAAATGAGAACGATGTCAGAGGCTGTTGCCGCATTTTTTGTTCTCACCTGTCACACCCTTGATCTTTTCTTTGGCCTCTCGTCTCTTCTTCCTCAGTGAGATCAGCGCATTTCTAATCGCCTCTATATCTGCCTCCAGGTCCTCTTTGTCTTTCAAGTAGCGACGCGCATCTTCCTGCGCCCGGGTTTTCCCATACCGCCCATACTGATTTGCGTCTGAAACGTCAGGAAAAGGTCAAAGGTCAGACCCGAGAAGGCTGTGGGAAGGTGGCAAAGCTATTAGCACTTATCTGTAGCACAAAAGCGAGAGAAAATGTGTAAAAACGCTGATCTGTAGATCACACCGAAACTGCCTTGTTAGGATCAGGTTACTTTACTTTTACTGCTTCAGTCTTTGGATGTGATGGCACAAAAAGTCTGACCGCATCCAAAATGATCAAAATAAGGTTGAGTGGTTCTTTCATTAAAGAAATAGTTCACCCAAAATGTAACAATTATTTTCTCACCCTCGTGTATTTTGAAAACCATCTTTTGAAAGAAAACACATGTAGCAGACAAACTACATGTGTTTTTTTATACAAAGACAGTATTTAGTAACCATGTCCGCTTGACTAAATGTCCAAAGCATGATGTATGCAAAATCAGTCACATGGGTTTGGGCTGCGTGAGGTTGAGTAAACGGTAAGAGCATTTTTATTTATGGTTTAATTATTATTATATTATATTATTATTATTAATTAATAATTATTCCCTTAATACACAACCACAATAATTAACATATTCCTGAGTAAACCACATAATGATCCTAAAGAAAAGAGAAAGGGTGTCTAAAGACTGCTGGACACAACGTCTGTGTATGTCATAAGTACATGCAGCACAGGCTGTGACAGGACTCACTGGAGCCGTGGCGTTTTAGGCTGATTTGTGGACTGGGCTTTCCTGTGTCACTGCTGGAGAGAGAGTGATGCTTTATTTGGGTTCCTCCCCTTAGCCTCTCATTTTCCTGCTGAAAAAATGAAGGAAACCAGTGAGAAACAGAACGCAACTTGCAGCTAATAAAGGTATATAAGAATAGAATATGCTGGTTTTAAAATACAGAATATATAGGCCTGATGGGAAAGGCACAAATATAATAAATGGATATACAATATAGTGTGTGCTCTGATCAGCAGTGCTGAGCCATGCACAGAAGTGAAGATCTTCTCAGTGGGTATCTAAAAGTTCACTGTGGATTTCACAAGCTGCTCAGAGGCCAGAGGCCATGACAACTAACGCTGCTGTAACCCGATTACTGCACAGAGAATCACCACCCAATTCTCCTGTTAAGTTCCAAGAGCAGTCAGGGAACACAAACACAGGAGCACAGAGACATTATTTCCTGTGTTTGCTGTGTAAGCTGTGTTTGAACGTGTGGTAACTGACACAGATGATCTTTTCTTAAATGTAAAAGTCCTATTATTAGAAGAGTGCATCAGCTGATGTTCCAGCTAACACGGAACATTATCAGAACGTTGGCTAATGTTTTCTAAAAGTTCTCTCAAAGGTATTAAAAATGTTCCTGCAGTAACGCAAGTAGAACATTTTTCACATTATATGCAATATATCAAAATGCTATTCTTAAGTAGTTGGTGGAGCAATTAACAAATGTTTGAACGCAACAGCCTTAATACAGCATCTAAAAAACTGGGCATTTTAAACGCTCCTGTAACTTTCAAAATGACATTTCTGACATTTTGGTTACGTAATGGAAACATTATGTTAACGTTCTTACAACCTAAAATTGCCAGCTGGGGTGATGATACGGTGCACTTGGGAAACCTATTCATATACTGTCGCAACCCAAATAATGCATCAGAAGTATTTCGCCTTAAATCAGTTGTTAGATTTGGTGGGGCAGATGCATGGCATTCCCTCGTGCAATGTACAGTAAATTTCTTGAAGCAAAATCCGTTGAGAACCAATCAAATGTTTGTTCATGCGGAACCACAAACCTCTGAGGCTTCAAACGGGACCTCATCGTAAGTTCTTGAGTCTGCTGATGTCGCCCATCTAAATAAACAGGAAACAAACAGAAAATAAACCAATACTGACAAGATGATTTAACACGCCACTCCTCGATATTTTCCATCTCACTCACAGGAAAGAGTGACGGGCAGCCGTGCGGATGTTGGCAATAGTTTCCACGTCTACATAATCATAATGTAGAGACTCGGGGTCGGCTGAAGATCCAGTCTCTGCCAACAGAACTCCCAGCCAGCGGCCCATCTCCTCCGAGCAACTCGCCTAACACACAAACACACACAAACAGAACGAACAAGCAGTGTCAAGACACAAGAAAACAAGACACAGACAGACAAGTATTTAAGGCTAAAGGCTAATTCAGACTATACGATAGTCAGTTTTAATTAAATATTTGTTAATATAAATAAAGGCCCAAAGTAAGTGACGCATTTTTAATTTAGTTTTTTGCCTTTTAAAATCATTTAGACTTAAAATTAAGATGACTGAAAGAGGAATTGCACTTTTTGTTGCAACCCAAGCCAGGTTTGAACCTGTGTTTCCTATGTGAGAACCACGGCTCAATATGTGTAGAGAACATGTGCTAACTAGTTCACCATGCGCTCCAACATAAGCATTGAGTTTAACGGATACCGTGTCTTAAGTGTTTCCCTTACTGGTCAACTCTGACTGTGAGACAGTATCAGTATTTCTGTGAACACTCAACATGAAACCTTTATTACCTCTAAGGCAGCCACCTCTGCCCCCCCTTTTAGTATTCTCAGGGCAAAGGGGTGTTTGGGCCCCAGGCCTGGAACAACTTCGCAGCCCTTTAGAGCCACAGTGGTGTGAGGAACCCGCTGTTCCCCTTTCTCATAGTACAGATAGAGAGATCCGGCCCGCACGTGACACCAGTGATCCCTCCAGCACCGATTCAACAACACGCCCACATAACCTGACACACACACACACACACACACAGAGACACACACACAGAGACACACACACAGAGACACACAGACAGACAGACACACACACAGACACACACAGTATTAGAGCAATTATTACAGCACACCATCCTGTTTCATGTGTAAAGATTTATTCTACCTCACTGTCTGAGATCAAAGGCAAAGAAAGACAAGTTGAAAATAACAGGTGGAGAGATTCCCTGCTATCGCAATATGAAAGAGAAACTGGAGATGAGAGAGTAAGGTGGGCCTCCTACCGCATCGAGGGTCCTGATCGAGGGAGGCGCGGCCGTCTCCTGGCAGAGGAGGTTTTCTTTTGGAGAAACTAATAATTCTTGTGATCTGTTTTCCTGCTGCTCGGCTTACGGTGCCTGTCAGCTCTGACAGCGCACCTCGCTTGGGTTTACCTGTAAACATGCGCCTGCTGCTTTAATGCATGTACAGTTACATGTGGTCAGTGCACAGCAGTGAGGACACTGCAGGAAATACAACAAACATACTAAAACTTGGCCAAAACAATGATAAATACAACATTCCACTTCCTGCTTGTTAAAAGGGCAGCTGTGATAGAATGCAAAGAGACAGAGAGAGAGAGAGAGAGAGAGAGAGAGAGAGAGACTTTGTTCAAATGAACACTTGGTTCAAATCCCTAATCTACAAGTATGAGGAACAGTTTTAGTAATACTTGCCTAAGCAAACAGCACTAATACAGGTGTAATCAGAGAAGAACAGAGGGGCAAAACTCTGGGGCAAAACTCACCATTTTCCCGGCTGTCACGTGTACTCTCTCCACTGGGCATGCTGTCAGAATCTGAGGCTTGCTTCTCTGTAGACGGCCACTACAGGGAAAACAGCACAGCCAGGCCAAACTAAATACATGTAAAATGCTTAAACACAATGCTTTACAATACAGAGTCTTTATAATTTACCATTATGATGATATCAAATATAACATTTGACAAACTAGGTCTACAATCACAAATTAACATTTGGATTCAGTCTCATTCAGAATCTCGAACTCAAAAAAAAAACTAGACGCTTTGAATTCCCCTAGAACTTTCACAATAATAATTTTAACGTTTTTGATTCTTAATGAAAATGTTAGAAAAACGTTCTTACAACCTAAAATTGTTTTTTGGGATGGTATTATTATCAGATAAAATCACTGTAAAATAATACAGAAAAAGTACTTTTTTCTTAGGGAAAAAACATCCATCTTCTGATCATCTTGTGATAATAGGATTATTGTAATAAATAACTGTATCCCCAAAACATTTCTACAATTCATCATGTGCACACTTTTTATGTCAACAGTGATGATGAGATGTGCAGGAATGTGTGTGCTGGGATCCCACCTTATCCAGTTCAATCTTCCTGGGAACACTGGGAGATGATGGGCTGTCCAACCCATTCCCCTGACCTGTAACGTCACGCACCACCTACAATGACACAAAGACATCCACACATCAGCGGTTCTCCATGTAAACATGTTCTGTCACACAGGGGGTCCTGGTACAAAAGACTTTTGCACTTGTGCAATATTTCTTCTGGCAGTCAGACGTAACCGCTGTGTGTTGCTATAACAACGGATAACAAAGTGTGCAGCCTCTGATCTGAACGGTCTCAAGTAAAGGGTCTGTGCTTACTTGGAGCCATTTCTCGGCCTGCTCCTTGCTCTGCACGGCCAGCACCAATGCCTCTCCACCAGGCAGAGAGAAGCGCAACTCGTGCTTCTTCCTCCGTCCGTCTTTGGGCACGTAGGTGACGGAGCACAGGCAGAGCGGTGTGTCCATGTAGGGCGACTGGTCCTTTGAGCTTTTGTAGCACTATAAATGATCAATCAATGAGTCAATCAGAGGCCCAACTAATATGGAACATTCTCAGAACGTTGGCTAACATTGTGTGTAACATCGGTAACGTTACAATGTTTTTTAATGTTATATAATATATATATAATGTTATATATAATCAAAAATACGGTTACTAAATTGTTAGTGGAACATTACAGAACATTACATTACATTGTTTTTTTTAATAAATAATCATTTTATAACCAAGCAATAATGTCAATACAACGTCTGCAAATTTGACATGAACATTCCTAGAACTTTTAAAAGAACCTTTTTTATGTTTTTGTTACTTAATGGAAAGTTTGTGAAATTTTCTTACAAGCTTAAATTGTTACCTGGGGTTTCTATGTATGAATCATTACCAAATAACTCAATTTAATACCTTAGTGCAGAGGTAAACTCTGCGACCTGCAAAGTTTATCTCCAACCCTAATAAACACAGCTGAACCATGGTCTCCATCTAGAATCATCTAGACAGGTGTGCTGGAGTACGCTGAAGCTAAACTCAGCAGGTCTGTTGACCTCCAGGAACATGGATTGGAGACCCCTTCCTTTCAGCTTTGGGAACCCACCTGCAGTCTGTTCTCACGAATGACAGTGAGCTGTTTGGCCCACTGGCCGAAACGTTTCTTCCTCAGAAGGAAGGCACAAATATGGCAGTCTCTCACTGGAGCCATGGAGTTCTCCTCTGAGGGCCACTGGTGTGTCAAACGCTGGCCCTTCTCTTCCTCCTCCTCGTCATATGACTCATAGGAACTGCTCAGGGCATCCGAGTCGTTATCTGTGTAGTGAGTGATGTCATACGAACAGGCTTAATTAGAGATTACATCAGTTATGCTAACAGGAAATGACACGCGTTATTGGGTCAGAGATCCTCGCTTACAGGAGTTTTTGCGTCGCCCGTTCACGTGGGTGGTTGGGTAATTATTCTCTGCTTCTTCGTAATATCCATCTTCTATAGAGTTTGGAGGGCTGGAGCTGCCTATAGAAATAAGAGTATAATGTCACATTACTACTTTAACATTACAGGCGTAGCAACAAATATGAATTATATAAGTGCGCTACAGACAAACACGTTTAGATGGGTGATTAAAGTCTGACCTTTAGCAAATCACATAGAAGGACTGGACGAACATGAACGTCACAATTATTATTATTATATATGAGTCAAACTGATAAGTTATATAATTTGCCCCCCCCATCACTTTAAATGCCTGCTTACAATAAAAGCAAAGCATATAAACTCGTTGTGGTTGTCAAAAACACTCACTACCACACAGAGCACTGACACTCACTGCCACACAGAGCACTGCCACTCACTGCCACACAGAGCACTGCCACTCACTGCCACACAGAGCACTGCCACTCACTACCACACAGAGCACTGACACTCACTGCCACACAGAGCACTGACACTCACTGCCACACAGAGCACTGCCACTCACTGCCACACAGAGCACTGCCACTCACTGCCACACAGAGCAATGACACTCACTGCCACACAGAGCAATGACACTCACTGCCACACAGAGCACTGACACTCACTGCCACACAGAGCACTGACACTCACTGCCACACAGAGCAATGACACTCACTGCCACACAGAGCACTGCCACTCACTGCGGCTGGTGATATATTCTGGCGTCTTGCCGGGGCTGAGTGGCACAGCCTCTTCGTAGTATTCCTCCGGTGGGGGGGTGTTGGGCAGAGGAGGAGGAGAGTCTGCCAAGCCCTGGTCCAAAAAAAAGTGGCACACACCATGACTTTCCCCATCTGCCTGCCTCATCACATTATTTCCCACTCAACATCTGCTTTTCAATGAGTCTTCACAATATCATAAACTTCTGTGGCCCATTTCGCCCAATAACAAATGACATGTGACTGCTGCATCCAATCAAAACCTACATGCCATGCGGATGATGACTAAACAATACATCATATACCGTCCATCTAGAAATAGTGAGGTAATAATGGTGCAAAAACACACACACACACCATAAACAATTCTGACTGCTGGGCAAGGACTCTCTCTTAATAATGCCTCATGGCTCTGTGGGGACTCTGGTTAAGGGCTGATGGTGATGGACTTCAAGATAACTACCTGGCCCTGAATTTGCAATGCAGCTGGAGAGAAGAACGAGGAGGTTTCACAACCAGATGATTAATCTTCCCACCATACCTCACTGCCACAGAGCACAAGCCTTACTGCACATCAAGGTTAATAATGCACTATGTATTAGTCTAAGAGAAAACGCTTTGGAGCAGAGCATTATGGGTAGTCGTCTGAGAGAAGCTTTCTTACTGGCTTAGTGGGAGTGCGGTCCGTCTGTGGCTCTTTCTTCTGATCCTCGATTTCCACTTTCAGGTCCCTGAGGTCACAATCTGTAGAAACGTGACAGCATTTATGAGCCAAACGCTCTGAAATGATGGAGAATGATGAGTGAAGTAAGTATATGTAATAAGTGCTCCTCACTTACCAAACTTCTCAAAAAGGGACTCGACAAAGCTGGTTCCATTTCTGTACACTGAGTTGTTCACATACATATAATCGTTTCCACTGACTGGAGGAGAGAGAGCACGCAAAAAAAACCCAACAACAACAATTTTTTAGTAAAATAAAAGAAACACTCACGTTTTATGAACAAAACACTGACGTTTCTAGCAGCGTTACATGTAACAGTGATATTTACCTGAGGGCTGTAGTCGTTTTAGCAGGTTCCTCACGGCCGTTTTCTTTTCTTCTGTAACGGAGCTCAGGGTCTCATGGTCCAACAGCTTCAACAGAACATTCAACTCCGTCACCAGGAGCTCCATCTCTGAAGGTCAACACTCAGGGTTAGAGGTCGATACAGACCAGACTACACAATCGTCAGTGTTTGTCATAACAACAGATCAATTAGAACCGACCGTAACCATCTCAGCATGAAACAGCAAACAAAAACAAGTGTCACACAACACGAGGGGTGCCCGCTTTGAGATCATCTCCTTATCATCAATCATCTCTTTGGTCTCTCAAAAGCTTTTAAAAAGTTGGAATGAGTGAATCAAAAGATCTTGATGCATGGTTCTTTGTAACATTATATTCCACAGAGTGTCTTCAGAATGGACACATGTCAGTGCACAATATGAGTTATGGGCAGGGGGGTGACGAAAGGTCACCAGGATTATAAATTGGAACAGGTTTGGAGCTCAGAGCTTTATGCTAAGGCTCTTGAGTTGCCTTCCAAGTCTCAGTGGGATGAAAACTGTCCTGCTGGAGAAACCAAAAACCCCCACGTAGGAACCAAGAAGTAACCTCTGATCTATGGCAAGCTTCTCATCCCACCTAGCAAGCTCTCGGAGAGTGTCTGAGGAAGGTTCAAGCCCAATAAATACATACACACCCTGACATTCAAACACCCTCCCACTCTCGTTGCTAAGACAAGCTAACACACAACATTCTGAGCACAGGTCTTGCTCTCCCCAGCTAACAGGGAACATTTTCAGAACGTTGGCTAACATGAGTTCTCTCAAAGTTCTCTCAAAGTAATGTTCTTACAGTAACGTTAGTAGAACTTTTTTTAACATTTTATATATTATACATCAAAAACATTATTCTCAGGCTGTCAGTGCAACATGACGTCACAGAATTCATTTAAATAACACTCTAATAAACAAGCTAAATAACATTTTTTTACGGTTTTGTTACTTAATAGAAACGCTAGGAAAATGTTCTTAGCAAATCTTAACAGATGCTGCTGCCCACGAACTGCACAGTTCACACAGTTTTCCCACACCAGCTAAATCACATCCCCCCCCAGCCTGTTACTAATGACCCAGCACTGCTAATGCAGAGTCTTTGAGTTTGGGCTAATTCATTGTCAGCGAATGAGTTAAAACATGTAACCAAAGATCTTCTGCTGCAAGGACTGTGTACCTGAGGACTGTGTGCACCAGAAGCCCTGCTGGAATGGAAGGTTCAAGACACATGAACACCTCCTGTTACAACAGATATGAGCTCACAATGATCCTGAGCAGAAGGCTGAGCGGAGAGACAGAGAGAGAGAGGGAGTGATAAAGAGAGAGAAAATAAGTGCGAGTAGGGCTGATCTACCATGTCCATCACACAGCTGGACAATCTGGCTTGGACAGAGGGTAAGATGAGCCAAAGTATCCACCTCAGGGCCTGTGGATTTACTGATATTAACAGGTGTGGTGGGTCAAGACAAATATCAACCTCATCGGTCAGTTACTCAATGATTAGTGTACTAAAGTATTGAAGTCCTCCAGAACCAGAGGGAGAAATACAGATAAAGACATGATCACTGCTGGTGACTTTTAACAATTTTAGGTTGTAAGAATGTTTCTGTAAGAATTAGGAAACGTTAAAAATGTTCATTTGAAAATTCTAGGAATGTTAAAAGTCCAATTTTTTTTTAGATGTTTTATTAACGTTATCACTTGGTTTAAATCATGTAATTCAATTTTATTTTAATTCTGTAATGCTTTTAAAACATTTCACTAACAACTTAAGAATAGCGTTTTTGATGACATATAACATTTAAAAACATTCTATTAACATTACTGCAAGAACCTTTTTGATAGCTTGACAGAACCTTTCAGAACGTTCTGAGAACATTCCTTGTTAGCTGGGTAGCCAGACTAGCCAGAGCTAATGAGTGGGGGTGGGGATTAACAGGTCAATTTTTTAATTGCAATATTTACCTCATGTTAGTGTATCAATATTCTCATGCCAAGAATTTGATATTTTTCATATAAATCTTTTCCCCAAAACTTTTCATGTAAAACAAGAATCAACAGTCAGAGCCAGTCTGTGAGAAGGCTGTAGCAACACACTGTAGCAATATATGATGGTACCGCTTGAGAAAATACCAGAGTTTTCTCCCTTTGCACGTCTCTCCCTATCTTTCCCTCAGTTATACATAAACGGCCGCCGCCCTCTTTCACATCCCCCTGAGAAAACATAATTAATGATGTGCTTCCAGTCAGAATGTATTGTGTTCCAGGACCTGTCAGAATGAGTCAGCTTTACATCTCTCCACGGGGAAGGTGAGGAGTTTAAAAGCCACACAGAAACACAAACACTCGAACATACACAAACACTAAACATTCCTCACACCCACAGAAATGATTCATCTCAGATCGGAGTTGGGTCTGCGTACTGGTGCTCTGACAAAAAAAATACACATTGTTTTCTTTCATCCGCCACGGTTACAAAATTTCGGTTATTGACCAACTTATTGCTAAACATCCCGTTTGCTCTCTCACCGTGGCCCGTACAGTCACTCCCAGCAGTGTGTGTACGTTCGAGTGTTTCAGCCTCTCTGTTCAGACATGTTGCTCCAAGGCCCCTGTCATCACAAAAAGTCGGAGTGTTGCCCTCAACACGACCTCCTCCAGGAGACACGGCTGGGCAGCAAATCAAAGTGGCACAATGTTTGAGAGTGCCCTAAATGTGCTGCGTGTGCCCGCTTAGCAGCTTATTTAAAGAATGGATTAAAAGTCGGTCCTGTGGAGATAGACTAGCACTTCCATTTAAAGATCCGGGCTATCCCAGCTAACATATTTAGGTTGTAAGAACGTTTGCCTAACGTTTCCATTAGTGAGTAACAAAGTAACCAAAAATGTTATTTTGACCGTTCTGTGAATGCTCAAAACGTCCAGGTTTTTAGATTATAATGTTAAAAAGCTTGGTTATAAAGAACGTTATTAAAGTGTTCCACTAGCAACTGATAAATAATGGTTCTGATAATTACATATGTTAAAAAATGTTAAACGTTACAGCAAGAACTTTTTTTAAACTTTGATAGAACGTTTAGAGAATTGGCTGACTAATGTTCTGAGAACATTCCCTGTTTGCTGGGTATGTGAAGACTAGTTAAGCTAGTTAAAAAGTCTGTTGTGGACACTAAACACGTGGAAAACCAGATATACTTTTATTCTGCTAATATTCCATCAGATGACCTTTACAGACATACAGTATTGCCATACAAATGATTTAGTTCTTGAAGCTATTACTGAAACATGCATCATAGAACTAGCAAGCTCCTATTGGGGGCAAAGTATTTCCCATAAAGATCACAAGAGTCAGGTGAAGTTACAAATAACGTTTGGAGATCTTAATGAACAAAACGTCTTCGGGGGACAGTTAGGACCAGCTTAAAACAACATCAGCACAGTCAAGCATATATGATTCCTACAGAGATACGTTCTCAGAAGAGATCAAACATGTTTGTGCTCCTCTTTATCTTCAGCTGCACCTGTGGAGGGTCACTTCCAAAGCCAAGCACAACACGAGGCTACGTGCCCACTCCCCTCCAGAGAGCTACACATGTGGTCTTCTCTGATAATACCACATCAAAACCGCATTGTGGGAACAGAGAAATCCACACCACGCGGCGCTCAAAGCCAAAACCAGTTAACCTGCAGGTTCTCCTCATCTTTGGGCTGTCCGTGGCTTCTTTTGTGGATCATCTTGTAAGATGTTTTCATCTGTCTGTGGGATCTTTCAGGCTAATCGGAGTTGATTATCTATTTTGCTTTCTCACTCACATGAAAGACCTCTGATGGTCGTATTGTTTCAACATAATCTAGAAGACATGTTGAGGAATTTAAGGCTGGCGTTGAAAGCGGTGTTTTAAGAGGGACAACGGGGCGGTTTCCCAGAAGCGCACCAGCGCTTTAGCACTCAGCATCTCACACATTGCTGCAAAAGTGAGGAAACATTCCTCACCTCATTAAAAGTGCAGCCAAAGAGCTTTAAGCTGCCTACCAGAGACAGCAACACAGACTCTGTTGTGCAAACCACAGCACTCTCAGCACAAAAGATCACCTATGAGAAATCCTTTGTTTTTACAAGCGTATTCTGCTTAGATATCCAAATACATCACCTGTAAAACCTATTTGGGTTCTTTATCTATACGGTGCTACTGAACAATGACACAAACTCAACAAATAACATGTCTAAATTACGGCTGAATCCAGAAACAGCTGCAACTGGATTTCATACACTTCATTTAAATCAGAGTGACAACATTTGCGTTTCACTTTAGCCAGTATGGGAATCATTTGGATAAATACTAAAGACAGAGAACTTTCCAGTAATACAGTTATCTTGAAAGATCCCAACGGAGCAGAAAAACAGGGGCAGAGTAACAAAACACCTACCAGAAACAGCTGCTAAGCAGGCAGCCAGGCCCACCATCTCCTGTCCTGAGACAACTGGATGTATTAATCCACACAATTGCTCCTGGAAAACAACTTGAACACAACGCTACAAGCCAGCTAACCAGAGACAAAGGCTCACCACACATTGACAAAATCAGCTGATGAACTTAAGTTTCTTCACATTGCTCCAATGTCCCTTCCCAGACTAGAGGTGACTGAGGAATAATGGGAATTTATCTTCCCTTTCTGGTTTGTTGGTGTATCTGCTGGGGTGGGGTGCTGTGTGTGTAGTGAGGGGAGGCACCCAGTCTTGAACTAATCCAAGTGGATTCTATAGCACCTGGACACTGAGTAAATACACACTTCCCTCCTCCCACAGGGGAAAGAGTAGGAAGAACAACAGCCCTCGCCAGCTTTAAGTGGGCTTCAATTTAAAGGGACAGTTCACACAAAAATTTAAAACCTTCCATCATTTACTCACCCTCATGTCATTCCAAACCTGTAAGACTTATTTGCTGCTAAGGAGCACAGAACAAGATACTTTGAAGAACATTTGTTCAACAGTGGAACCCACTGACTTCCATTGAATGGATGCGAAACCACCAAGACTTTTTTCAAAATATCTTCTCTTGTGTCACACAGAAGAAAAATCAAACAGGTTCAGAGTGACAAGAGGGTGAGTAAATACATGAAGAATTTTCACTTTTGGGTGAACTATCCCTTTAAATGAACATTCTTGATAATGAGGCAAGACTTTGAAAGAGATGTTTGAGATTGTATTAAAACTTTGGCAAATCTGAGCCCAGTTTATAACGTACGATCCTTAAGAGACTCTCACTGACATCAGATGATCTGTACTCTCTAACACCACAACCAGTCAGTCTTAAAGCAGCAGTTGTATCTGCCCCAAATTATGTTACAGTGCTCTTTGAGATTGTTTACATATGAAAGAGCCATTCTGCTGGTGTGCTCAAGTGAACAGAAGTGGGAGTCCTGTTCTCTTCATTGTATTCACCCATGCAGAGAGGAGTCGAGTGCTGGCCTGCACAGATAGATATCAGCACACGTTCACATTGACGATTCTCGAAGCCACAGGCAAAACCTAAGACCACTTTGCATGATGTGACATGCTCACAAAACTCGCACACGCATTTCAACAAACAAACACAGTTTTGCTGCAGTCTATCTTCAGGTGATCATCGCCGAAAGCAGACATTTTTCTGTCTATTTCACATATGGCTCCTCCTGGGGTCTTGTTCTGTCATGTTTGACAGACAGGTTTATGTGTTTAAACTCTGCAAACCTCTTGCTAACAGCCTGGCCCTGGAGATAAGACATTTCAGAACAAGAGATGTCTTTAACTGAAAAGAAAAAGGAAGAAGACTGACAGAGGACTGAAAAAAAAAACACTGATATAAGCAAGCATCAATATATTACTATTACTGTATGAACAAACCTGAAAAAGCTCGTAAGCAACACCCTAGCAACAAACCAAAACTAGTTAATTAAGTAATTGCATATTCTGTAGTTTAGCTGGCAAACTAGCGTGATGTTTTTTTTAAACATATCAATCTTTCACTTCAGACTAGATCAGATTGTTGCTCAGCTTAGTGACAAAGTACTTGTCACCGAACTCCACAGACGCTTGTCTGGGCGAATTACAAGGAACAACAATACAGTGACGGAGCACTTTGACCTTTGACCCTTCCAGAGACTTACATGAGGACACACACACACTCACATACAAAGGGCACAGACTGTAATACTGATAACAAAAAGCTGCTGTAAATATATCAGCCGACAAACACAGCACATGTAGGAATACAACAACAGAACTGCAAAAACCAACAGCTGCAAATCATCCATAATAAAAAACACAAGCTGGAACTGAGGAGGGCAATATGGGCGAGGCCCAGATTTCATCCCACAATCCCCCTCCACATTTATTTACCTCACATCAGTACTGTCAGATGATAAAAGAGGCTCAATGTTCCCAAAGTCAATACAAGAGAAGACCCCACCAGCATAAAACACCAAACTGTCATCAAATATGGACTTCCTGTGGAGCAACAGATGTTGGAGCTGCATCAGGTTGTTTGCTTTGCCCCACCGATCTGACATGCATCTCTGCGTGATGGACATAACAAGTGAGTCAAGAAAGATGATATGTGGATATGAACTGCGGCGTCTCGAATCATAATCACATCTGTCTGTTCTTACGTTGTTCATAACATAACAATGTAAAACATAAGTTAGCTCATCACCGACGCGTGAAGAACAACAGGAACAACTCTGTGAGTCAGAAAGGTGAGCAGTTAAGAATCTTATTTTCATCTAAATGAAACGATGCAAACATCAGGGTGCCTGAATGGAGTGACGGTTCCTCGCAGTCGCTTGGTGAGGAACTCAAACCCAGCTTACAGTGTTAGGTTGTAAGACGTTTCTGTAACGTTTCCATGAAGTAACAAAAACATCAAAACTAACATTTTGAAAGTTCTAGGAAATTTAGACATTGTATTAACGCTATTGCTTGGTTTTAGGTACGTTATTCAAACAATATTTTAATTCTGCGACAGATTTGTAAAAAACGTTCTACTAACGTTACTGCAAGAATGTTGTTTGCTAACTCTGAGAGAACTTTTAGAAACATTAGCCAATGTTCTGAGACTGTTCCCTGTTAGCTGGGAACACAGCAATCCACTACTAACTACACGCGGCCATGAAAATCTCCCTCAGAATTCCAGGCATACTCTGATCATCAGGGTCCGAAACTCCACGGGGGAAGGGAGCGAGTTCATGCACACGTTTAGTGATGATGTCACACTAGAATTCCTACACGGAGAGATAACAAACACAAAAGCTCATTTGTTTAGACACCTTGCAATATTGATGTTTGCACCAGAGGTCTTTGGTTTGATGGGACTTCATGGTAGGAAACATATTTTGGGTGTGTGCCACAAATTATGGCACCTGTTGTCAACAGTTACTGCAGGTCGCATATACATCTGTCGACACACACGAAAGTGTATCTACATATGCAGTTAAAAGAAAACAAATAATTGGATCCAGAACACAACACACCCATGTGGGTCGGAGTGCTGCAGGGGCCATTATGGGTTAGAGGATCCCAAATAAAAGATGGTTTCAATTAGGTCATAGACTGGCCTAAAACTGCACATCATATGTGACATTAAATCATCTGGCGAGACAATTTTGCTCGTCTCTATTTGCATTTTCTTACCAGCCTCTTATTCACTTAGGCACAGTCATATTTTCCTCTCATATTACTTTCCTAAATAAACGTCAACATTGACTTAATCCTGTTTCAAATCGAAATGTCATTATAGCAGTGAAAAAATAATAAAATAAAAAAAAAAAATAAACTGTAACTATTTACCTCACACAAAGCTAATTTATGACTTCAGATATCTTTAAATCTTTAATTTATCACCACACCAAAAACTACACATGCAGACTGCGGAGTGTTAGCAGGTGAACATGTGGAAAAGCTTAGCCTATGATTCTCTTTCGGAGATCTGAGTCATATACAGTATTAGCCTGTGCACATTTGTGGGGGAAAAGGGAAATTACATGTCACTCCTGCTGCTTTATGATAGATGAGAACATGCTTTAGGTTATCATAAAATAAAGCAGCACACACACACACACACACACACACAGGAAGAAACACAGTAGCTCTCCCCTACTTACAATCCCATCTATACTGTGTTTTTATAGCCAGCACTCTGCTGTTTATAGAGCAGCTGTGTCATAACACAATTATATATATTTGAGATATTAACATTTGACCCACTTTACCCCTTTGTTACTTAATGTAAACATTAGGAAAATGTTATTACAACCTTAAATTGATAGCCTGTTCGCTACCGTTTCAAACACAAAAAACGGCACACTTCACGCGCGCTTCAGAACTCACGAAGCAAAATAAATGCTAAAAAGCAAAACAGAGGCCATCTTGAATGCCGCAGTGTTTTGTGGGAGGAGCCGCAGTGTTTTGTGGTAGGAGCCGCCGTGGTTAATGACCCCCTGCTCCAATGATGAGGCTGGGCTGATGACTGAGGGAAGCAGGGGGAGCTGGCCATTAGGTCGGGGGCTCCCTCAGGTTACAGTGCTCTGTGGATCTACACACAGCAGCAGAGTTATGGGCCCTGAAACTCCCACTCACCTGTTTAAGCATTAACCAGCTTTGAAGGCCAGATTCTGACTCAGTAGGGAGCAGGAAGCTTTTATGTGGACACTCCCCTTTGCTACTCTTTCTAAACGTAGAGACATGGGGACCCTCATTGCCGGGACCCTGTTGTACAGTATGTGTTATACTGTACACGCACAAGAGCTTGTACAGCATAATGCAGCAAATGCAGCATTTTTTCCATGCTGCATTTTTAAATTTACTGTGTTGATATACTCTGCTGTTTACTATATTAATCTAGCACACTGACACATTAACATATGTGTTTGGATACTTTTAGTTATTTAAACATTTTGCTGTTTTTACACCATGAACTGTGACACAAACTGTAATTTATATTTTAAACACCCAATAAATAATCAACAGATCAATTGCTTACCAAAATTCTTGCTGTCTCTTTTTGTTACGGTCTGTGCCTCTGTTTAACATCAGCCAGAGAAATGAGCGGAGGGAATTCCCCCCGTGATCTATCTGAGGTCATTTGATCCATTCTGAGACGTGGCACAGACAGTGAGAATAGAGGTCATGCAGGTGGTGGAACTCACCCGAGTACAGTAAAGCACACTGTCCCGGAGGCAGTGGGGTGAGCTGCAGGGGTCAGGAAGGAGACAGAGGGCATGACTCTGGAAAAGAGCAGCACTGACTTTAATACAGCGAGGTCAGGAAGTTCAGTGCTTCAACCCGGACACCAAACCTCAGCCAACGTGGCACGAAGAGGGTGAGTCAGCCCATCTCCAAGACAAAGAATTCCTTCAGTTCTGCCAGCCTAATTCATATTGCTTATCACCCAGAAAACCCCCATGATTTCACTCCGCAGCTATGCCCTCGTTTTTTGTCCACGGTAAAGAGCAGCAGTGTTTCACTGACACTATTATGACTGTGCAGGCCCCTGCACTATTATGACTGCTAAAAGACTGGATGCTTTGTCTGAAAATATTCATAGACGGTATATTAATTAAAGCGCGTGCGTCTGTCTAAGCCAGAGAAAAGAGAAGACTTCCAAGAGTTAAAGCCAAGCTCTGACCTCTGATCTCTGCCTAACCGTTAACAGGCGCGCACAGAGCTGAGAGGTTCGGCCAGGAGAACTGACGCTGTGAATATCACATTGCAAGGAATCATTTTCTTAATCAGTATTTTTGTCTTTATTTCAGTAAAAATACTGCGCAAAGCCAAATTGCGCAAGATAATTAGACTCGCATATTTTAGGTTTAATCATTTTTTTATTTTAATAAGGCTTAACACATTTTTCCAACCCATTGGCAAATTGTTTCTTCTCGCTAATTCCTCTCCTCAAATTTATGAAGTGTATGTTCTCCTGTTTTGCGATGTTTAAATATTTTGCTGGGAAACGAGATGAAAACACTGGCGAAGAAAATGATTTGCAGTATGAATTGTAATGCATTAAGTCAGCAAGATTCAGCTTCAGATACACACACACACACACACACACACACACACACACACACTAAGATCAGGTTTTGTAGGTCTCTACTGTAGAACTGTGTTTTGATGTACAGTCATTCTCTCTGAAGCAGAGAGATAAATCAAGTTTGTCACGCCAACGTCTGCACCTGTATGAAGATGGGCTTGCTTAGCAATACGGTGTAAGCAGAAAATACAGTTCACAGCCTATTTTCACTATAGACCAGTATATACTGTATGGCACCTATATAAAAGGTACACACAACCTGAAGCAACCTGGGGTTATAGTAGGTACCTTGCACATAAAGGGCACATAAAGTTTATAGATCGAGTCCAGCTCTTTAACCACTATGTCACATCACCAACATTCAAGCTTATGTCACTCTGCCCTGCTCTTACCCAGCTAACAATTTTAGGTTGTAAGAATGTTTCCCTAACGTTTCCATTAAAAATGTTATTTTGAAAGTTCAAAACGTTTATTTTCAGACATTGTATTAACGTTTCTGCTTGATTGTAAAAACGTTATTCAAACTTTTACAATTTTGCAATGCTTTTTAAAACGTTCCACTAACAACTTAATATTTTTGATCTATATAATAATAAATGTTACTGCAATGTTTTTTATAATATTGACAGAACTTGTACAGAACATTCTGAGAACGTACCCTGTTAGCTGGGTAACTACCATGTAGCTCATCATCATGTGCCATGCAGAACTTTTCAGGGTATCACCGTGGAAACAACTTCACTACGGAAATAAGTGAGCGCAACTTCCACTATAACTCACTGGTGACTTGTTATAGTATTTAAATAGTCACACGTCTTGTTCAACATGTCTGTTATCATGCATGACAGTCTGGTGGGTGTGTATTGTTTAGCTGGTTGAGTTGTAATTGGCAAGAAGTGCAGATGATGTCTGAATGGGTTTGAATGGGTGGTGCGACACGTAAAATGGTCAGTGCAAATAAAGATGTTTCTATGCCAAATCAACTCTGTAATTATGAAACCGTGCATTCCACAAGCGGCATTTCCCTTTCGGAAATCAGGTTAAATCCGCCGGATGACAGATCGTTGTGTCTCGTTGCTCATATTCATAGGGCAACAAAAATGTGGAATTCCCATAAGCTTAAGGGAACAAGCTGCTTTGTGCTGACTTGCAACCATGACATACAACAATCAAGACCGGACCGGGCATGTCTACTCTGCAAAACACTGTTGCTATTCACTTAGCTGATCTCAGTAGCTCTGGATGCGAGTGTGGAGACCGGTAGTGTACAATCATGTTGTTCAAAGATTTGTAGAACAACTGATCTTTGTTCTTGACACTAAGATCTTCCACATGCTGACAGTCCAGGAAGACAATGATCATTATTTAGTGCAGTCTCTCAAATAAAGAGCCAATCCCATATACTCAGTGTGTCAGTGGGGAGAGGTATAGTCCCCTTCACGCCTACCTCCATCTCTGGCTTATGATTCTCTGTGTTCACACACTAGCTGTGTTCCAAAACCTAGTGAGGTTTCTAAGCAGGCAGCATCCAATAAACATCATAGTACCAACTAAACGACTAGTCTACTAAACGAAGTTAGCCTATTAAGCAAAACACTACACCGCACACACACAACAACTTGGCAAAATGATTAATTACACTTTAATTATTTGTAGCAATATAAATAATGTTTTGTAATATATTATATACGTTTATAAAATACGTTTTTTAGGCCTCGTCCATGTTCTTGAATTTATTCTCGCAATGCATTCTGGGATACAAGTGATGCTGCCTTTGAATTTGGCTAAAATAAGGTATCCTAGGGTGAAGCATAAATCAGATGAAGTGTGCTTATGAGGGACTAAAATGCTGCCTCTATAGGGAGCTCATTAGGTTTTGGAACAAAGCAACTGTCTGTACTCCCCTTCCATTAATGATTTACACTGGAACAGATGACTTAACCAGTCAAAAATCTCCCTGATCTAATAAGTAAACTAAACTGACCAGATCGTCAATACCGTACGATATGCATACTGGGAGCTTTCAAAAACTCCCGGAGACATCAACTGCAAAACTTATTATGCAGAAAGAAGGGGTAAAAATAGAGGCAGAAAACAACACGAGTGCTCCGAAGGGGATGTCTGCTTGACGTCTTTATTTTTCTCTATCCATGTGTTTGTGTAAACAGAATCACATTCTAAGCCAGAGAGAGAGAATCTGTTGGGCCATGTTCCAGAACATGAGAGGAAAAAGTGTTTGCTGTATCTTGTAAACTGAATGACATAGTCTTCACCTTCTGCAAACACATGAGGCAGGTGGTTCTAAAACACACCTGTGGAAACCTAATGAAGGGATACCAAAACTAAACAGCGTTTGTTTCAGTGATTCACTCTGAACATCTCTGAAGAAAGTTAAAAAGAGACACCATACATCGTTTGATGTACACTGAGGTTCTCTGCTCTGTAATTACTTGCATATATCTATCTGGGCGTTATCTATGTCTGTGTACAGTTTTATGATTTCATGACTAGCATTTCCTCTAAGAGAAAGGAAACGAGCATGTTAATAACAGAACCAACAGCAAACTAAACAGGGCGGATACAATTATGTATACCAACCAAAACATGTCATCAGTTTATACTAAGATAAACAGGCCAAGCTTTAGAATTCGTAACTCACCTATATCTCAAAGCAAGAATTAATCATGTCTTTTCTTTGCAATGAAACTCTTTACCTAGTTGAAACCAATAACTTTTTTTATAATAATATAAATAGCGTTTATATTAGGCATCAAACAGCAGAGCCACTAATATCTTCTTTTTTCATCTTCTTTCTTTCTTTTTTATCTGATGTGTAAACTCTTTTGTCTTTTATTGGTATCTGAATGGGGATTTAACGCTGGTGGGAGCCAAAGTTAGAGGGGAAAAACTGTATAACATCGTACCGCAATCTGTGCCTCCGGGTCACTGCGTGACCAGAAGCAGCCGGTTTGACCGCAACGCCACAAGCGACGCTCTCGTGTGCATCGCGCCATGCCGAAACGTCAACTACCAAAACTGCGGCACTTTACCTGATCAAAACATACTTCACTTACTATGAACAAAGGGGCAGATACATCTGAGAGAAGGAGAAATTAAAACTAAATCTTGTTGCAAGTCTGTGAATCACTGTGCCGCACAGCTGGGCTTATTTTTCAGGTGTGCAGTTTCTCCTAAACCTTTGATGGTCTGTGTAAAACAGATCAACGTGGAAACAGTAAATCCCGTAGCGAGCAGCTCAACAGGAGCTGGTGTGGAAACAGGAACGCGTTTGGTGTGTTGCCTCACCAAAACTACTCAAAAAGTTCACTTCAAACAACGTTACCTGCTCTGCGTGCAACAGGAACAACGTCAATGCATATCTAGTATATACATATATTTACTTATATTAAGATGTGTTAAATGCACTTTGTGCGTTAGCTGTATAGTATTAGTGGGTTAGTTTAGGTAAAACGTGTTTTTATATAAATCGCAAATAACCAGCAAGAACAGATAAACATTTGGGATTTTTAAATAGAAAAAATTATTTATCGTGCCTTTTTTTGCATTATTTATTTGCAATATTTTACTCACGCCTGCTGTTTATTTCCATATCAGAAGAATCAAAGAAATCCCCTTGGCGTTTTGGAAGCACTCATTGCTGTCTTCGCACCCATCGGTGTGTGTAAACTTAAGTGACACACATACTGCATTGAAAGATTTGCAATTAAGTTCAACAAACTTCCATCAGTAAACTGCTGGGTCCTAGTGCTGCCCCCGACCGGTTTTACTGGCCCACATCCGTTTCTTTGAAGCCACGGCTGTCACACACAACTCAAAACTACGCCACAGCTTTACACAAGAAAACCAACTTTTATTGCAATATAAGATGTACAGTCTGTTGAAACGGACAGATAAATAAAGTTAGCAAGGTGGGAGTATTAGTTAAAAAAAGATAATCAAAAATATGACTATACTCTAAACTCTCTTAATTCCTCCGTTATGAAATTAATAATCGTAATTTATCGATCAAACAAGTTGTAAACATTACACACAAGGCAGAAAACATGATGGTTTCACCTGTTTGTCAGTGAGGTACAGAACTACGGTAATCTAATGAGCATGTCAGTACCATTGAATAACCAACAGGTACTGTTAGGTCCTGATGACGGTTACAGTTTGTTAATGATCACCTGCTGTAACCTCCGGTGTGTATTTCCATCAATAATGACCAATTTCCCTGGTTCCCTTGGAACATTGTCCATCTATGTTTACTATCTCCGCATCAACGTTATCAAATCACGTGACGTCACCTCATAAATCACCTTGTGATGTTAAACGATGTAGAAAAATATCACAGCATTTCCTAATCCACGCTAACAGAAGTGATGAAGTCAACTGTACTAGACTAACAAATAGATCTTTTTCCACGAGTATGACATATGGAAAACATTGCACCGTTATTTTTTTTAGTATCTATTGTGTCTTTATCTCAAATGAAAGATATGCGATTCTACCATCACAATATCCAATGTATGCTTCAGCATACTTAGTCTAATATTCCTACAGCCTTGAGAAAAGTATACATTCAGTTTTCGTTACTTCTCGGAAATGACCTAAACAAAGCACAGCACCGGTGCTTAAATTCATCCGCGAACTTTATAAATAACAGTCAGACTTTGGTATTCGTTGTCGAGCAAATCATCGCTTAATTATGATTTTACCCCATCCGAGCTTATGTATTTCTTACACGATAGTGAAATAAAGGGACTAAAAATGTTTTTTTTTAACATTTCAAATTAAATATAATAATTTACATTATGAACTCCAGAAGGATATCAGGCGATCCACCCACTCTCATAGTAAAACTATTTTTCATTACAGTTTTATCTACATTCTGTTGACTTACTTTGCTGGTGCATAAATGAACAGAACATAAGGCGTAATTCAAATTCCTTCATATTCCTGATTCCTTATTTTTGTAATTCGAAGAAATGCATCTGAAAATATGAAATGCGTTTAGGAACCACCGTACTCTGTTATTTGCTGTTATTTTTCTGCTTCATAAGGTGTTTTTCGGCCTGTCTTATTATTTATATTCTTCTGTCAAATGCGACTGTTGCACAATTTGTTGGTTCAGTCCAGGCATGACCGTATGTCTGACACTGGATGTGTTTGTTAGACTGAAACAGGTATTCAGGTCTCTGTGTGTGTGTGGGACAGGAACGTTAAAACAGTCTGGCGTGTTTCTTCATCTCATTCCTCTTCCACAGTGCCAGTCGGTCAAACTCAGCCATCGTCATTCCAAACACCTGACAGAACTCCTCCGGGGAAAGATGTCGCTAAAACGAAAAGTTACTTATCAGTTGAGTATTTACCATTTTTTATTAAAAATAATGTAATAAAAATATTCTTTAGACAAAATTAATATTTAACCACCATAAATGTAGTGTAATGTTGTGTAAATAAGATCTGAAGCGTTGTTTTTGCTATGGCTAATACAATTTCTCTATTTATAGTACGTCCCTGATTTACCTCCAGTCTGGCCCGATCCACATCCTTCGGTAACCTGTTACGCCCTCTGGTGGTCACAATAAGTGCTTCGTATGGGTAGATCTGTAATAACAGTTACTAATGTACGTCAACGTGAAAGTTAAAGCGCATGAGACAGGATCCAACACAATGGATAGCCACACTGTAATTTCATTGACTGTGTACCGGTGTTTGTACGAGTCACAAAATTCGGTGATGTACTAAAGCTGATGTACATTCTGATTAATTGAAACTTGTTTTTTTAACAAAGGAAATTTAACATTTAATGAAATAGTTTTATCACCGTTTTCTTCTGCATTTAAAAGTATATTGGTCAGGCAGGCAGAAAAATTGTAATTTTAATAAAAAAAAAAAAAAATGTTAAACCCTGGTTAGCGTAACACATACATATAGCACAAAACATTCTTTATTTAAGTATCTAACTGTCCGACCTAAAACCGCTTTTGTCTTTCAGTCTTTTCCACAGATCATTAATGTAAAAGCTAAACGATGCTTTAAGAGTGAACTGTGCATTGCTGGACCACCTTTTCTTCTCACCCACATATGTGAAAGGAAATGACTTGGTCGTGGTTCAAGCCCACAAGCACAGTAGCTGTAACACACAGGAAGTGACACCAGAGAAAACAATATCGTTCTCACCCAACCAGAAGAAAATAGGTCAAATGAACCTCTGACCCCTCCATGGGCCCTGACTACCCTGTAGTTGCTGACCCACTGAGGGTCATGTAGGTACGCTACACAGTGGCCTTATGACCTGGAAGCCCTGATTTCCTGTTTCCACATGCTTTGACCAGCAGGATGTCGCTCAGAGTTCAGAGATCATTAGACTGACATACTGTAAGTCTGTGTTTGTCCCGCAGTCGACAGCGGGCTAATGTTTCAATGATGTCTTTGTGGCAAGATGTTTTAGTGTCGCTCTATAACCCTCTGCTAATGTGAAAGCAACTCTCTTACCTTATATTCTGTTAGGAAAGAAAGAGAAAAAACATATTTCTGTAAGAATCATTTTATTCCCAAATAAGACTTTAAAATAAGTGTTTAAAAAAATTAAGTAAATTAAAATACTAACGACCTCTGATTCCCCAGTTTACTTCACTGCCACTGTCATACTGATAGTAGTCGGCACTTTGTGGCTGTAAAAATAAGCACACAAACAAGCTAATTAACACCAGTTAATTAAAACCTTTATCTTATGTTGCAGCTCTGTCCTCTGTCAGATACAATGATTTCAATAAAAACATTTGTTACTGTATGTGGAGTAACAAAAATGGCACGTTACCCTGTGCAATCCATTCCTGCCATATCCTGGTAATGAGGCTGACTTGGCTATGTATTCTTCGAATAATCAAAACAAAACAAATTTAAAGATATCACAGAAATTAACATAATTGTTTCTTAAGTGTGGTTGTATACTGAATGCGGTTTGAGTGCATCATTCATTAGTGAACGGCAGAGGGCGCTATTCACCAGGCTAAATTTTTGTTGCCTATACTGCAAATATTTATCGGTTATTTGTTATTTAACAGACAATCTCGATCAAAAGTGAATTACAGCAAATTAAATATATAGCATATCCACCAAGAAAAAAATGGTATTAGAGGGAACCGTTCTTTTTGACCTTAAGGTGCAGAGAACAACCAGTTTTATAAAAGCTTGTATTCATAATAATAAAAGGAAGTACTGTGATAACTCTTAAACATTAAATTCCCTCCTCCGATGTTATTCCCAGACGGAACTGTAAAATTCCGAGGCAGACACGTGTCACTGACAGAGCTGAGGAGCCACTCACCTTCAGCTGCAAAGTTTGTCCGAGGAGCTGAAAGACAAAGAAAGAAACATCATGACCGTTTAAACAGTCTTAAAACTAAACGGGGTGGAGATCAACCGCACTGAAAACGCATCACATCAAAGCACATTAAAGTACTCGAGGAGACTAAAGAATGCTGATGAATGGAAAAAAGAAAAGAAGAACAGTAAAACAACAAGGAAAGTTATGGATGCAAATGAGGCAGACATGAAAAAAAAAGAAAGCAAGAGGACTGCGGCTAGAGCATGTTGCTAGCAACACAAAGGTTGTGGGTTCAATTCCCAGCGAATACACACGCTGAATAAACCGATAGTTTAAATGCACTGTAAGTTGCTTTTGGTTAAAGTGTCTGCAAAATGCTACTGAAATACCTCATTTAACATCCCCACTGTCTGGCTAATGCTGTATTTATCTCTGCTGTTTCTTACCCACAATCCATCTTGTTTTATACAATGTGTTACGTATGTTGTCCTAACCTTAACATTCCGTTCGTCGTGATTCAATGTCTGTATTCAAGTGTATTTTCTCTACAGTATAAAAAGGATCTACAATGTCACTTTCAAACTTTCACGTGACGTGTAGTAATGCTTCCAAAAGCCTGCCATCTATTTCTATTCATGAATAAATGAGGACGTGGGACCCCAGCACGGACTCCACCAGGCACAGGGATCTGTAGCGATGAATATGGGGGAGGGAACCGTAGGAATAGTAAAGCCAGATCTATGTATGGAAAAACAAGGAAAACAAGAAACCAAAGAGAGGGGCGAGGCCGACGGGAAAATTCCAGATGCTTTGTGACGTTTCCCATGAGATACAAAGAAATAGAATAAAGGACTGAGTTAGAGGACGTGGAAAGGACTAAAATTAGCCTGAATGGTGGATTGACTAATGAAGTGTGTCATTTCTGATTGAGCATTGGCTCAACCAATTATGTCACTTTGGGGCGGGGCTATCAGCTTAAGCAACAGGCATTCATTTTGCCACTAGTTTCTTTTGTCACTAGAGGTACAGAAACTACAGTAAGAGTATAGACTCTTACTGTAAGAGTATAGACTCTTACTGTAGACTCGGTACAGACTCCTCAGGTCTAGCAAGGTGACTGTGTATGTGTGTGAAAGTGAGTGTAAAAAAGCGTTCTGTGTGTGTGTGTGTGTGTGTGTACAGAATATGTGACAGAGCGAGAGAGTATAAGAAACAGTAAAGGCAGGAGAGAAAGTGGTAAAGCGCTCCATCTGCTGTGCTGTTGTAATAGTGTTTGTATTTTGCTGTGTCTGCACTATTCCTGTAATGCCTCAGTATTTCCCCTCCCAGTAACACTACCGTATCAGCATATGCAGCCTGTGTCACTCTGTTGAGTCAAGCCTGCGTTTACTGTAACGTGTTCCAGAGCTCCAACGTCGTATTGAGATGGCTCAGTGCCACCCCTATATTGATCATACCGCTTGCCATTGTATAACGATAGACTGAGGCCCGGTAAACCAACTCCCATACTGCACACAATCAAAATCTTCTTTTGTGTTCCCCAGGAAAAAAAGTCATAAAGGTATGAAATGAAATATAAGTGAGTAAATGATTTTCATTTTTGGCTGAACTGTCCCTTTAAGACAATGTATCTGTACACTACCATGCAAGTATTTCCTGTGAATTTCATTTGAAAACACCTTTCTGTGTAGTGCGGGTTGCTTTTATTCTGTGTCGTCAGGTCGGTCCCCTGAGCTCTCGGCCCCCCTGAGCTCTCGGTCCCCTGTGCTCATAAAGAACCGTTTGAAACGACTTAAAACTGTAAACAGAGTCAAAAGCAATCACGCTGAAAGCACCTCACATCAAAGTACTCGAGGAGACTCAAGAATGCTGATGAGTGGCAGTGAATAGGGAAAAAGACAAAAGAAAGAAAAGGAGAAGTCTAACAGAACAAGAGGAAAGTTATAGATGCAAATGAGGCTGCTATAGTAGGGCCGCACCTGTTGCCGTCACGCTTTACCCCCAGAGGGGATTGTGGGAAGGGAAAATGGGGGTCTTACACCAACACAAGTGGTGGGTTTGTCTTTGAAGGACCGAAAACAGTGACTGATATAATAAAGGCACACTACAGTATAAGATTGATGACATCATCGAAACACACACATCAGTTCTTTATGATCTGTGGTAGTACATTAGCTGTACTTACAGCCGTTAACAGTGTTATTGTGGCCCATGCTGTGCAACATCTCCCTGCTCCCACTGCGGGAGTTCTGCGCGCTGCCCCAGGGGTCGTTGTCATAGGAACCGGAGCGGGCTTTCATCTCCTCCTTCAGGATCAACCTACCGATACCACCCTGAATCTGAGATGGGAGACAAACATACGATAGAGATACACAAGTGTAAACAAAATGGTTCTATATAGAACCTTGCAGAACCAGGGTTCTGTCAGGTGCTTCATATTTGGAATTGCTCAAAGGTTCTACACAGAACCCATTTTAAGGCTGCCAAGTGAAAAGGTTCCACATAGAACTTTTTCAGAAATTGCAAAAATAGGATTCTAACGTTGTGTACATTTAGTTTAAGTGAGATTTATTGGCAGAACGGAGTTTTCTACATTGTGCATAAATAACTCGGAAAACTGCAAATGCATAAATAATTGTTATCCTAAAAACCTATGTGTACCGAAAGCTTTTATATAGAATTTTTGCTATAAATAGTTGATTGAAGTTGAAGTTCTGTATGGAACCTTAATTAACCTTTATTTGATGAGCATATGATTTGAGCTGACTGTTCAGAATCTGAATGCTAATTGATTTGAAATCTCATTCAAAATCTTAAAATTGTTAAATGGTCTGTGAGTCTCTGAGCAGATCACTGGGCTATAACTTAATGACTGATTACTGATAATAAAAACCAGGTAAGCTGTATCTCATTAAGAACATAAACTTTAATTACAGACCAGAGGGCAGATACAGATCGAATATGGGGTGAAACTAAAGACACAGAGAGAGAGAGAGAAATAGTAAGAGTGTTTTAGAGTCTTACTCTTTGAAGACCGTGACTCCAGCCATCCTCTTCTCCACCTGAAGAATATCTTCTCCGAGGAGCACGTAAAGCTGAACCAGAAACAGTGAGAGTGTGGAATACAGTATTATAATGTCTTTAAAAACAATCAGTCAGAATCAGTTCCAGCTTTTAGACAGATACACAGCATATTATACAACAAACAGCTTTGGCAGCAGGCAAAAACATGCCATTTAAAATTTATATGCAGGCTTTGATCAAAATTTTAACTCCTTTGTGTTTCACTTGAGGCAAAATTTTGTCTAGGACTCAAAATACGCAAACGTGAATAAATGAATACAGTTTTTGCGTGCAATCGTTAAAATATGTAACAGCTCCGAAGGAAAGGGAATCAGCATTGTAATGCAATAGGCCTATATGATAATTATTGCACACCATCAGTTTCCACAATCAGGGATGGCAGGGTGAATACTACACATAGTAGATTTTGAATACAACTGTCACCTACATTTAGGAGAGCTGGTGTAATGATAGTAATCAGAGTGCTGGTAGTGTTCAGGCGAGTAGACCGATGAGAACTTAGAGGACTGAAGTATGTCCTCGCTTGTCTTGCTCTTAGTCGCTGGATTGCGGTGATTGTCTATGGAGAGAAGGTTCAATAAGAGTTCAGGACCATGTGTGTAGAACAGGGCGAGATACAACAGCACATTAGAAGCACATTGAGACAAATAGAAGGAGAGAGAGAGAAAGAAAGAGGAGCCAAGTGAATACACAGCTTTAGTGCCCACAAACACAGCTCAGGAGCAGGATGTGACATCAACACAAGGTTCAACCAATCAGCAACACTCAATATACACTGAACAAGCATTAGTCTTGCATTATTGGAAATACAGTCGATACAGTTACAGATATAGTTGTATTGTCAAAATCAAATTGCACTGTACTCCATATAGAGCAGATTCTACACAAATACCAAAGCACAGACCTCACACAGTATTAAGAATACAATACCTAACAGAAAAGACTTCACAGGGGACCAAAACAGATAGACTCATGTACAAAAGCACAGGGAGAGAGAATACTTACAGAATGAATAGTGACGGGACAGCAGAGGTGGAGGGACGTGTATTTAAGGTAGTAAGGGGGAAAAAGAGGGAAAAAGAATACAAAATATTTGCATACCAAAGAGATCTGTAAAATCTTTGGTTTGGTACCCACATGGCAGAGAAGCAAATAAGCTGCATTACAGTATGTCACTAAAATGCACAACCAGCTAAGCTAGACAAAACCAACAACACTTTAACTGCACACAGATCCACCAAATGGGTAGCAAAATATTTTTGTAAAGCGTTACAGGCTTGTGATATTTGAATAAACACAGCACACTGACACTATGTGGTCACATTAAAGATAGTTCACCCAAAAACAAATAAAAATCCTAAAGAATGTTTACACGCCTCTCTACCAAACAATGAAAGTAAATGAGGATCAGTCAAGCCCCAAAAAAGCTCCAAAAATGTGATAAAAGATACTTGATTAGTGGGCTATATTATGTCTTCTGAAGTCACATGACTGATTGTCATTATCCACGAAAAATCTTGTGTTAGTTTTGTGTGTTGTACTGAAGCTTGGATATGCTGTTATCTAGTTCGCGTGAACTATTAGTTTAATATTTCCCACCTTTGAAACCTTAAATCTAGGAATATCTGTTGCAGTTATTGTTTTGGTCTTGTTCTCCAGATATCAACAAAATATGTCATGTGCATTACCACAACAAAAGACTCGGCCTTCATGTGGTTTGCACATCACCCTGGCCAAAAAGTTGGCGGTCTCTGACCTTTCACAGAGTTTACACTTAACAGAGTAAGCAAGTGTCTGAGCTGACCGGTGAATAAATCTACAGCGTTAGTGCTGTTCTGAGCCAAACGTAAGTACAGAGAGGAATTAATCTCTTTCCCGCACATAAATCTCTGAGGCTATATATTATCCATGCTAATTAGCAGATATTCCAGCACATTCCACAGAACCTCCAAAAAGCTCAACACATTCCTGGCCCTTGAATGCTTTTTTCCTTTTAACAAATGTGTGGTATCATCAGCTCCATTTAGTACCATTTACCATTTTTAAGTTCTTAGAAATCAAAACCGAAAATGTAAAAAGTTTCCTCAGATTCTGTCTAGGTTTACAAACAGGTTCTACTTTATATTTAGTGATGTATTATACATGATTAGTTCTGTTGTCAATGTTATTCTCAGAAAATATAACTTATATTTTTTGGAATATGACACAAGCCTGTAATGCATATACATATAGAAGACACATCTAAACGCACACACACAGACATGCAGTAAAAAGGGAAAGATGTACCAATATTATTAGGATAACAGGGTTAGAATTCATGGCATGTTGGGGGAACGTGCTTAGTAAATTCAAAAAGGTGTGAAATTTGAATTTTAGGAACACACAGACAGAGTTCCTATAAATATACTGTAAACCATCAATTATCAAAGAATACGCCACTAAACCTTAACAGGCATATTTACATTGCCTATACCGCCTACATATACCTGAATTGCATACACCATTCTATAGTTGCGTTCCAAATTATATACTATACACCATGCACTTACTATGCACTATGCACTCGGCCATCTAGCGTATTCATTTTCGAGTGGTAGAGTCATCTCGTATGGAACATTAACTACACACTTGCTGTTTACAGTTAAGGGAAATTATGTTTCAAAGGCACCTAATGTGTTACCACTAAAGCATGTCAAGTACATTAAAATGCATTTTAGACACTTTCACACCCACCAATCGCATGCTTAAACAAGTCTGCCTTCCTAACAGCGGCTTAATTTAGCATTCAGTCTCTGTGGCATCTAATGCAGCCATGTCCCAGTCAATCTAAAGCAGAGGGGGGCATGGCAGGCTTTAATCATGCCCCAGCAAGCCTCATCCTTTTCTCATCACCCTCCTGTGGCAGAAAGGATGAAGGTCGTGCCAGCTCTACATTCTTCAGTCATGCATAGAACCGTGAGCAGAGAACCCGCGACTCCGGTGTTAGAACAGAGAACACAAGAGGCCTCATTAATGCGCAGTCACGCTGTAATGTTGATTAAAACATACAGCGGCGGGACAACACAGATTACTGCACAAACGAATCATTTCATTAGTGTGAATTAGTAGCAGATCAGATCACATTTTAAGACTAATTTATGCAGCAATCCAAAGTCATGTCCACCAAATCTTCAAGAACATCCTACAAATGAAGCTGTGGTTCTTCGTCATTGCTTACTACCTCTCAGAAAGTCAATGTGTCTTTAGACTAAAGGATGACTAGAGGGTTTGCCTGAGGACACCCATGAGGAAGAACACAGCTACACATCAGACACATCTTTCCCATGAGCCCACACAGCTACAAGACTCGGTGTGAAAACAGGCTGGGTCGGGCTGAGCACACTATACCATGTCTCTTATAGATGGGAGGCTTCCTGTAGATGTTAGGCTCTCCTGTAGCTGAGAAGAAAGGAAGACGTCAGAAATGAAATATGGAGAAGATGCAAGAGAAAGGCAAAAGAAAGCACCAAATGAAGAAGGGAAGCAGAGGGAATGCTTTGTTGTACTTCCTGTTCAGGTTAAATGGACCTCCCAGCTAACAGGAGCCATTCGTAGAACGCTGGCTAACGTTCTCTCAAAGTTCTCTCAGTTATCAAAAACGTTTTTCCAGTAACATTACTAGAATGTTTTTGTAATTTATATACCATATATTAAATTGTTATTCTTACGTTGTTAGTGGAACGTTTTAAAAACGTTATCAACCAGCAATGGTTGGTTACCAACATAAAAACCAAGAACTAACGATATTATGTCTGAAAAACCAGACAATTTTAACTTTCCAAGAACGTTAAAATTACATTTTTAATGTTTTTGTTACTTAATGAAAGCATTAGGGAAATGTTTCTACAACCTAAACGTATTAGCTGGGCTTTAGGACCAGGTGGAGGAGAATGAGGGATTGTAAGGGTAAGGAGACACCAAAACAAAGTACAAAACCTGGAGCCATACTATAGGCATATAGTATAGACAGATTGAGCAGTTCTAGGAATTTCAGAATCTTTATGCTATAATGCAGATACAAGATTCTCATTTATATGTAAACACACTTGGGAATGAGTATGAAAGAGATGACAGCAGCCAATGAAGTGAGTCTGGGCATGGCCTACCTGGCACATGGAAATGCTTGGGTGCTTGGTTTGTGGTGGGCGTGCTGGGCGTGCTGGGCCGGGCATCTAGACTGTAATAGGGTGAACTTCTGCCACTCTCAGTCCCTGCATCGAGCCCCAAGCCAATGACAGTAACAGAACATGAGTGCCACTCACTCTCAGTCATTAAAACAGTGATCTTCACATCGATGGACTGAGATTAGCCAGGCAGGGACAGTATGCGCTTCAAAACAGAACAACATACTGTGCCAGACAGACAGGTGCGTAGGATGCGGGTGGGATGGGTGGGACAGGTCCTCTAAATAACACCCAAAATATTCTGCGCAATAATAGACGTGCGTTTGTTATTTTTGTTACTTAATAACCACACAAGTCTCTGTTAGTCACCATGAGAAATTGTAAGTCTTCCTAAATTGGCGCACGCCACGCTTGCAAATTTAACCCTTTAACTTTTGCTACAAAAAAATAATCACGTTCCTCACATTTTTGAATGACATGGGTCACAAAATGAGCTGGGCATAATTCAGTGTTTTAAATCGGATATTAAACCATGGTGTAGCAGTCGTTTGAGAAACTAGTTAAAGGGTTAAAAAGGTAAAGCAAGGCAGGTCAAAATCCCATTGATAATATATACAATAAACTGTATATATTATATATATCTATATTATATAAACTGTATATCCTATGTAAGGAAACTCACCGTATCTATAGTAATGCTGTGGGGAGCGAGGCATGATGGGAGACATGCCATGTCTGCTGAGGGTGGGCGAGTCTATGTACCCCGGACTGGACGATCTTCTCAACCTCATGTCCATATCATACATGTCCTGTCCACACAAACAATGCCATTATTTATAACTAGCTCTATGACCATACAGACATAATATGATTCATGAAGCAATATGCTTGTATTTTTATGTTATTTTGTAGGTCAGCATTAAAATTTCAGGTCACCATTTATACCTGAGAATAAGGGGAGAGTGTGCCCAAGGACTGTGGAGAAATAACAAATGTAGAGTCAGAAAAACAGGAAATTCGAGATAAACCAGCTTGGAGATCTTTGTGATGTACATGGAACAGTGAAACAAACGACAAAAGATGTTCATACCTACAGTGGTTCATATCTACAGTGGCCACCTAATTCTGTTTAATTTAATCTGAAATGACCAGTATTGATGTTCTAGTCAGCAAGTGTGAATCAAGCAGCATCATGAAAGCTAGCATATTCCTCAGAATTGTCTTCAAGCAGAAGAAAGCAGCGAGGCCCAGATGAAAACACTCAGTCATCATTTAGCACTTCAGTTTTAATTGTGGGGAGACACACACACACATTCGCAGTTTGTTTCAGCAAATAAAAGCATACAGCCAGCTAACAGACGAAACACAGATAAAGAAAGCAAAGCAAAGCTAGGCTAAGCTCAGCTAGGACCAGGCCAGAAGATCCAAGAAGGCGGGGAAGACATGCTAAAAGTAAACCCAGAGTGGTTCTAGTAGTGGCCCGCCAGAGCAGTACCTCCCCATAGCTGAGTCGCTCTAGCCTGTCATCGGAGCAGTATCTCTGACTGGGTTCATAAGACCAAAGTTCCGGCCTCTGCATTTCATAAATGGCTTTAACTTTAGGCAGCGCTGCCAAGTCTTTGTAATCAAGGATCTCGTCCTCCATTTTGGCCTGAGAAGAGGGACAGATACACACACTCACACACATCAAATACGATGAGCACAACAGCAGCGATGACAGATGACGACAAACACAACTCGCTCGCGCAGAATTTGTGCACTTGCACATTTTGAAGCAAGTGCTGGTTAAAAACAAAAACAACTGAGCTCATAAATAAAAACTGTAACACACCATACGGTCTCTAGGGTGCTTGGGGAGTAAGTTCATAAATTCGCCAAGCTTTTTTAAAATCTGAACCATTGTAACCTACATACCTGAATAGAACTCAGGAAGTCAGGAAGTGAACATTTTAAAAGATTTTCATTTTCTGTAATCCCAGTAAGATTTTATTACAAAGCGGCAGGTTAACTGCATTTATTGTCACACAAGCGCAGTACACACACGATGTGTGCTGCAAAACTCTTACGCTTGACCTTCAGCAGCGTATGGACCGGACAGCACATCTGCTTAAATTGCGTTACGCATATATCAATCGCACGCAGCACAAACGTTACGCATACGGGGCGCCCTTTGCTTCTACAGCAGATGTTAATGACTGCACCACTGCGGGACCCGCACATACAGAACACACGCTAAGAACACGTCAATAAACTCAAGCATGAGTGATGCACCTGAGGGATGGTCACGGATGCATGTTTCTATAGTGCTTGATGGGCTCTTTGATTAGCATTGTAAATGTCAAGCTTCAGTATGATATTAATGTCATCTACGGTACCATCTAAACATAAATGTGCTCACGAACCCAACTATTAAATTAAAGGTTAATTAAATGAATTCATTTATTTCCCCAGCTTTATTATTCTGTATCATTTACAAGCGTCTATTTTTAGCCTAAGGGCAAAACTGGTGCTTTCACTTTAAAGGCAAAATTCACACATGAAAATTCTCCCGTCATTGTCATTCCATTTCACCTTCATGTCATTCCAAACCTGTTTGACTATTTTTCTTCTATGGAACACAAATGATGACATTTTAAGAAATGTCTCAGTGGTTTCGTGTCCATACAATGGAAGTCAATGGGTGGCACTGTTGTCTGGTTACCAACGTATTTCAAAATATCTTCCTTTAAGTTCCTCAGAAGAAAGGAAGGTGTGCAGGTTGGAATGACATGAGAGTGAGTAATTAATAAAGGAATTTTCATTTTTGGGTGAACCAGCCCTTTAACTTCTCAAGTTAGCTGGACAGTGATTGGCTACTTACACAGATGACCCTGCTGGGTGAACTAATGCTGGAGCCCGGAGGAGAGATGGAGGTTTCTGATGTGCGCCTGAGCTGTAGAATAACACAAACAAGGAAAGACAAAATCGCAGGCGATCTGAAGGCGTGATAAAACTCTTTAACCATTAAAACACTCACTCTCAGTTTCCTCTCTGCTCGTGATGCCTGTTTACACACTGGATGCCACACCTCTGAACCTGTGAGACACAACCAAACACAGAGAAGAAGCTTCTGAAGGTACTGCAGGATACTGTACAAACTCTTACACCTCCCAATGCTCATATAAAACATCTCAAGAATACATGGCTTAAGAAAAGAAGGATTTTATTGCCTTGTAATATCTGATTTAATATCTCCTGACCTCGCAAGTGAGGTTAAGTTTTGAAATAAACATATTTAATGTGGAGAATAAAAGGCCAGGGTGCATTTATTCAGCTGTACTATTTTAATTTCAAATAGAAGGCTTTTTTAATCCCTTTCTGTGTCTGTATGTCGCTTATTCTTACTCTCTCTCTCTCTCATTTCCTATACCTGTATTTTGCTCTCTCTTTACTTGATCGTATTGGCTGCTGACGCCAGGCTTTACTGACTCTAAACTGCGTTTACTGAACCTGTTACACACATATGCAGAACTGCTATCTACACACCACTGAATGCGAAACAGCACAGACAAACACAGCAAGACCGATGATGCATCTAATGTCCACTAGCCACAGGCACTGAGTCATATGAGTGATCACACACAGTTTTACGAGGGGAAATCCACTTAATGGATCATTAAACTCATGCGGATGAACTATGCATGAGTCTTTGAAGAACAACATCAATTTCTTGGTTAAATCCTTCTCACTGAAGCCTTTATCTCTCACATGAATCTTGCATATTGTTCACAATGTACTGGAAACAGAGCTAATTATGAGGGATTGCCATGGAAAGGAGCTGAAAGAGCCCCTTTATCCACCAAGTTCCAATTTACAAGAATGAACTTTGGGCAAGAAAAAACTCACAGGCAGGAAAAATCTTAAAAGATCTCTTTAATACAACGATTCTCTTTTTTTGCAGAGAGAAAGCTTAAACGAAGACTTAAGTGTGCTGCTTCTCAGGTTCATCTCCAAGGAAAGAGTTTCACTATAGGAGTTTCAGAAAAGATCTCGACAATGGCACAAGAACGTCGAATAGACCTGCAATAACTGACGTCGAATACACCTGCAATAACTGACGTCGAATACACCTGCAATAACTGACATCGAATACACCTGCAATAACTGACATCGAATACACCTGATATAACTGACGTCGAATACACCTGCAATAACTGACGTCGAATACACCTGCAATAACTGACGTCGAATACACCTGCAATAACTGACGTCGAATACACCTGCAATA